>JAZGTI010001427.1:0-13308 GCA_036877585.1 Botia kubotai
TTTATACTCTATACGGTACTTGATGGGTAGCCAGTGGAGAGATTTTAAAATAGGTGTTATGTGGTCATATTTTTTTGATTTAGTAAGCACCCTTAGTATAACCACTCCATTGACTTCCATTTAAAAAGGTGAGAGGCATCAGAACATCGTAGAAATAAGAGGGTGGCCTCTTTTGACTCAGAATGCCAAACAGTCTTCAATAATTACCATGGAATCTGTCCAGCCATGCCCTAGCAACCATTTAGAGCACCATAGCAACCAACATGAATTGGCTATATCTCAGCACCAGAACATCATACAGACATGGGAGTTGGCTCTTTTAATTCACACACTCATCCATCTATTGGTTTTACACAGTTATCTGTCTAGCTACACCCTAGCAACCGTTTATTGTACCTCCTAACACCATAAATAAGCCATATTTTAGCACATCTATCATGTTAAGTTGTGTTAACATCATGCTAGCCTCATGCTAAGTCGTGCTAGCATCATGGAAGCCTCATGCTAAGTCGTGCTAGCATCATGCTAACATTGCGTTAAGTCATGCTAGTATCATGCTATGTCATGTTAACATTATGCTAAGTCATGCTAACGTCATGTTAACATCATGTAACCTTATCCTAAAACATGCTAATATCATGCTAACTTTTGTTAACATTGTTTAAATATTCCTGATTTTTGCCATGGCAAGCACCACTCACATTGTCTTCAGAAAATGTACCTATCTAGTTATTATTATTATTTGATATAATCTTTATATTACATTGTTTGTTTATTTAATTAGGATGAACAATGAATGAACAATACAAATACTCTGAATCTTGGAACCAAGGCTGCTTAAAACGTGGGTGATGACTTTTTTAGCTCTATGCAGCCAGGGTCATAGAAAGGAGAATTCTTGGTTCCTGTTTCTATGCTTAGCCTTATACAATTAATATAAAACTAAGTAATATTTTACAAAATCTGAAGATTACCAGTAAATGTTTTTTAAAACATCTTCCACACACACATCAACAACAAAGCTAAATCTGAGTTGTGTTGCATAAATATTAAACAGGTGGTAATAATTGTTAAATAGTTTAAATAGTTTTCTACACAAACTGTAAACAGTCAGTAATGCTTTGAGAGTCACACTAATAACAGAAAATAAACCCTTTTATAACGGCTCTTTTTGCCCATTGCGTAACCAGAATATCTTACAACCTGATTCTCAATTCCCCCAGGATTTCAGGAAGTAAATAGCAGAAGAAGAAGTACCATCTTTAGTTCATTTACTGCAGTTGGTGGTTGGATAAGGTGTGTCACACAATGTGTACATAAATCTCTTTAATAAGAGGACATAAAACCAGTGAGAAATCTCAAAGTGTAAGACAGTGTATTAATAACTGCCCAAGAAACATTTCTTTCTGTTTCTCAAAATAAATTCTGACTGTAAGTCTGAGTGACCAGTTCACCCAAAAATAGGGTTAAGAGTGTAATTATTGATGTTCAGTATTGCAGTTTAGTATCTTTCTTTATGGAAGTGCATAGTAGCTGAAGAATAATTATGACTAGCTAAATATTATATATTCTCAGTATGGAAATCACTTTGACAGTCAATTTTTTTTAATATTGCTAGTATGTGACAAAATAACCATTGAAAGATAAAAAACAACACCTAATGTCCCAAGAAAATAGGCCAATGATTGATGATTAGAAAAAAAATCATCAATCATCAAAACATCTTCTCTAGAAGAAAAATGTTCCTTCCCCCAAAACCACAAAATGCACCAGCACCTAAACGTAAATTGTGTTTACTGAATCTTTTCATGAGGTCATTATCATCATAGTTCAGCGTGAGCTGAAAATAATATTTTACCCTTCAAAAGAAACCTGTACAAACACTTACTGCTCAATGCTGGGAGACAGGTAGAGTTTTGGGAAGACCTGTGTGGCTTCGGCATCTTCAAAGCTGACGGACAGAAGAGCCACATCTTCTCCTGGGTCCAGTGCAGTGTCCTGAGAGAGGAAAAAAAAGAGTAAGAAAGAAAGGATTTCAAGACCACATTCTGATAAGCTGTTGGCAAGATATTCTTACAAAATAAAAGACATGTACAAGTGTGCGCAAGCCAATGCTAAACTGAGTAATCGGTCAATATTTGCAATATTTGCGAAACAGATCAGCTTGGATGACATATACATTCAAGTAAATATATGGTATTATATAAAACAAAACTCTCATAAAACAGTCATTATCTACTCAATTTAGAAATAAAACTATATTAAATAATAAGTGTGTGCGGCTTCAAATAGTAAGTAACATCCCAAGACTAGCAGCAGGGTTTCAATGTCTCTCAACATTTAGTATCAAGGGTCACTTTGACCCTGACATGCAAAGCATAATAGAAGGGAAATGTAATAAGAGTGTATGGCAAACAAAGAAATTATATGGACTTGAGGACATCATTTGCAACTTGAGTACCAACAGATAACAATCGTGCATACTGCTTTGACACATTGCAGAAAGAAAAAGGTCCTCAATGCTGTGTTATACAATTGAATTTATCAGGATACACAAAGGATACACTCTGCTATCTTATTTTGATTTCCCGGCCGGCACCACATACTTACTGATGTCATGTGAATTGTCTGGTAATCACTGGCTGCCCTTTGAAAGGTCATGAGCAAATGGGTTTGAAGTTGAAATTGTTTGACATCCTGACCTGCACGCAAAGTGGCACCGGGGCAGCATTGTAGCATACTGCATCACTACTTAGACCTTAATGTTTAATGAGGACTGCTGAGGAGCTGGAAGAACCGGCATGAGGACCGGCATGAGGACCAGCCTGGCTCATACTAAGCAGCTTCTTTTCTGGCAGAAAAAGAACACAACCAGAATTTACGCTGAATTAGCTTTAATTTAAGCTGCAGCCACAGCCACCAGTCTCCAGCTCATTGCTTTAGAAGGTTTAAAAGACTTTTGATAATATTCATCTCTCTTTGTAACTCAGCTGGCTGAGTCCAGTTTTCCTAAAGGAAGGCCCTGATGTACATCATTAGCACCACAGTGGTAAGGAAGGGTTCTAATCAAATGTCTTTCAGTCAGTTTGAACTCATCCATTTGTGATAATTGCTGCCTGCCGTGTAACCTCTGCTCCCATTAGAGCACGCTGTGCGTGTTGGATATGTCACGTTACAAGTTAGAGGGGACGTGCGCAAGATAAGCTAACACATAACTCGCTAAGGCACATTGAGGTCTAGGAAGAAATGGCAAGCTCAGCCTTGTGAATAGGACACATTCAGCAATGGCTCGGAAGTCTACTTGACATTATATCAAAATGGTGCTCTAGTTAGTCCTACTACATGTTCTATTCTATATGCCAGAATAAAGCCCCAGAACATGTTTACTTTACTAATTACCAGATCATTCAATTTCCTGATTGTAGCTACAATCCTGATGTTCAGATAATGCACACATTCACCTGAATATATTGATTCCTGACGACAGTGTACAGGTTTTCATCTCACTATTTCATGGGCTGTTGCTTTCTTGCTTGTTTGAGGCAGTGTATACACGTACACACTAGAAGAGCATCAGCAACAGGTATGCACTTCAGACTCAGGAGAAATTTATAAATCAATTGATTTAATTGGTGATCTGTTTTGTAGTCTTGTAATTTTGTAGATTGTAATGTTCAGGATGAACACCAACAGTATTTCACTTAAGATTGCAGATTAAATAAAACATATTTCAAAGGTTTCTTGTAATAGTTATTTGATGGCAAAGGGGAAACTGTTATATAAAGTATATGCTGCTATATAAAGTATATGTAATACTTTAGAGTATGGTTTCTTTAGTGTCAATTTCTTTAGTGTACAAAACCATTTTATCTAAAATATAGTAGTTTTATTTGTATAGCCCTTATTTAAAATATGTATCCTTTTCAAGCAGCTTTACAGAGACTTCTGCTGTAATAATTCTATGAGTAAGCTAAATACAACAAGGAGTGGTTATAAAGACTATATACAATGGTTCCTACCTTTATATCACACTGTCAAACTGTTTTTATTATGTTTTTGTTTCATAAAACCCTAAAATGAATGTTACCTGCAGGATTGATCCAAACAGCTACACTGCACAATACTTAAAATAATGTTTGTGACTTTTTGACTATGTTTGTGCAGAAAGTGTATTATTTTAGATGGCTTAGAACAGAGTTTGATGTCTTACAAGCAGGATAGACCTTCTGGGGCTGGAAAACCTCTCATTTGCAAGAAAAAATTGGTTCATAATTTTGTCAGAAGAATTGTATGGCTGCTGTTAAAAAGCATCTATCTGATAAAGCTCTGAGGGCAAACGTGTGAATGTCTATGAAGGCAAGAGAAACAAAATGTCAAGAGCAACGCTGATGGCTACCCTTGTCGTCTGTCTCTTCTTGCTCTTCATCAGCCAGCATCATACAGCAGAAATGGGGTGGGGTGGGGGTGAGGGGGTCTAACGTCCTAAGGTGTTGCTTGATTTAATCAGCTTGCATCAGTACAGCATTATGGTATGACCCATGTGTTCCCAGAGACACAGTGTATTCTTGCTGATGGGCATTTGTGAGATTGTTTGGTTAAAGCTACTACAAGAAGAAGGAGATGAAGCAAAAACACTGTGGTCAGTCTAGTCTTAGCACAGGAAGAACAGATCTTTTATAACAGTCAATTATACAGAATCTGTATAATTGACAAGAACAAAATGAAAACTTGTAGCAAGTTTAATAAAACTAAAGAGACTAGGTGTTATTTCAGTTTTTCCATGGATAAATAATGTTGGTAGGCATGGTGTAAAATGAAGGTGACAGCAATATCTTATAATATATAACTTTTGGTTATTTACAGTACCCAAGCAACACAACATGGCAAATTAACAAAGAATTTGATTGATGTGCAGTGTGCATATATTGGGTATTTTAAACAGTGGCTAAAATATATTTGTATGTACCTTATAATAAAGAGGATTTAATAACAACCAGAGCAAAGATTAACAAAATGCTATCAATGCATTTTATTAAAATACAATACAGTAATTTTAACAGGAATTAACTTTTTTTTATTTTCGCTGACAATGGTTCAAAAGAAAGTATTGAGAAAGTATTAATGTTGCATTGCAAAATAAATAGTCTTGAGCAAGGAAACTATTCAAAAAAGAATTTATCTGGTCTCCACCAGCAAGTCATGTCTATTGTGCTTATGAAACCTTTTCAAAAACATCTCATAGGTACCATAATGTCCTAAAACACGCTTTGTTAAGAAAGCATCATGAGAATGAGACAACAGAGAAATGACTGGGGAGAAAAGTACTGACAAAATGTACAACTTGAATGTACTGTAAGTCGCTTTGGATAAAAGCGTCTGCCAAATGCGTAAATGCAAGTCCTAGCAGACACTGTATTTAAAGAACCCCTGCATATATATGTGAGGGAACAAGAAAGTTTTTTAAAAATTGTGCAAATGATAGAATCCTAGTTGACTGTCAGTATAACTTATTATAACACAGAGAAATATTTATTTATAAATATTTTGTTCAATAGATCTTGCAAGTATATACAATGACAAATATTCCAGTAAATAAAAGTGCCATTTCTTGCAAACCCCTTACTACCTAGAATGGTTCTCTTTCCACAAAGATTTCCAGCAGATTACAATATATTTTTTAAATTAAAGTATTAAAAGCATTTGTAATGTGTATATTTCTGCTTTGGGCTAAATGTTGCTTTAATAAGAATAAAAAGGTGCATCATTAAAACACGTTCCTTAAAGCGTTGGGGTAAAAGACTGATGAAGAGGATAGTGATGACTAATGAGGGTTTGAGTGACTCTTGCTTCAAGACAGCAAGAAAAGGAGTATTGTACACTTTCTACCTCTTCTTTAAACAAGTGAGTCAGTGTCAAGGAGTCGGGGGTAGGGCACAGGGCTCAAGAGCGCCCCGGGTAAGACCCCCATGTGAGCGCCCACTCGGTTTTCTTTAGTGACCTCCCCTCGGGTGCTTGCCATACTACGTGATGTGACATCGTAAAGATGTGACAGCTGTCTCCAAGCCAAGAGCTGTCTACAAAACAAAACCTAAGATTAAGCTGATTTGTCCGGCTGAATTGCTCAATGTCTTCAGTGAAATCTTGTTTGGGAAAGTGCAGAGGCATGAGCGGTTAATGTTGACCTTGCAGCATGGGCGCTTACCAATACCCAAAGCATTTATTATTTGCTTAACAGATTTCTATAGAAATTCCTAACAACTGCTTGCACAATTCTGGGGGGAAAACACATTTTAAGACTTGGAATGGTATTATAAGGTCTATTAGTACCTTACAGTTAAAATAAAATATCGTTCACAAACCATTTTTCTTCCATCACGTGACATGCTTGACTAAAACTGAATATTCAATAAGGAAAAACCTTTTAAGAGGGACTTATTTAATCCATTAGGAAATTATTAGGTTATGACAGATGGACATTCAAACAAGAATGGAGTCAAACCTGAATGAGAGTTTGCAGTGGATTACAATATGTAAGACTTCTTTTCTCCTAAAACACTGCTGGCATCCACTTGGAGGAGGCTTTTAATGGGACATGGATGTTCAACCTCAAGAGAACCTTAATGTATCCTAAATATATGGTTATTTGCTACTATTGCAATACTCTACTGTATTTATGGTAACCAGCCTAAACTGCCCTAAGCCTGGGTGATGTCCAGTAAAAGGAAACATTACCATATGACTTGTGCACAGCAACACCAAGAATGCGTATTATATTTTTATGTTAAGAATAGTTTTTGAAGTATTTGATAGTAGACCTTAAAGTGTAGCAGATGTAGTTGTCCTATAGTTCTACATAAACCTGACAGACATTCCTACTATTAAAAGGTACTGAAATAATGACAGGTCCTATATACTGTATTAAAACAGCAGGACATACAACAGGGAATGCAAAGGAGTCCTGAAAAAGTGTTTTTCTACTCGCTCTGTGTCAGTGAACCTAAAACATTACTGTGCAATGTGATACAACAACTGAAAAGAAATTACTGACTAGGCAAATACTTTCGAACAGATTGCGTGCTACATAAATGGGTGTTTTTTGTTTTGGTGAAGAAAGGAGGAGGATTTTGGAGCATATTAGCAATCTGGGCACACCCTTTAAAGTGGAGAACACTACTAACTGGGCAATGCTGTCTGTATCTAAGGGGTGTGTGTGTGTGTGTTTGAGCCAGATATTATTTAAAATGGGTGTGCTAGCCAGCTCTACTGAATGCCTCAAAAACTGCTATGTATCTGCTATCTGCAAAATAGATGCAATGGAAAAGATGACATTTGTTTCATATCTGTGTTGACTAAATACCTAATCAGTGTAATCATGGGTCCTCCCCACCCCTTATGATGAAACTGTTGATTAAATGTCAAATTAGTCAAGTACTTAAAAATGAAACTGCAGCGTGTAGTGTATTTTTACACTTAGCACATTGCTATATTACATTCACATTTAAGTATTTAGCAAACACTTTTATGTAAAGCCACTTACGAAAAGTGCTAAGATACAAAGTTTCAACATTCAGTATTGATGTATGTATTCAATATTCAGAGAAATACATACATACAAAAAACAATTTCTAAACTATAAAAGTGGTTCTTGATGCTGATTAACCAATACAAAAAAAACATATACATATTCATAAAATGCACATTCCGCACTTTTAAAATTCAGAAGGATAGCACTTATAACTAATTTGATAAAAATATGTTTTGACAAACATTACTCTGTTGCTAAATACCTCTGCATGTAGAACAAGAAAATGTATGTTTCTACAGCCATTATATTGTATTACATGTTGAAAATGTGAGCAATACGAGTTAACTGAGATCTCTTTAATCTTATATTGTCAGTGTGTCACAAAGCAGAAAACAGAGAATAAATCTGAGTTAAAATGAGATTTCAAATATGAATGATTTCAGGTACTTTCACAGGTAGTTAAACAAAAACAGAAAACATACAGAGGGAAAATGTACACCTACTCTCCAAAACACACAACAACACACGTCAGTTTCAAAAGGGAGCACTGCCTGGAAATGGCACTAGTGTGTGACTCACAGAGGACAATCAACAGCTGCTTGATATTGAGCCATGAGTTGTTGATGCTGAAAACAAGTAGCAGCACATGTACCCAGGTACCACCAATTGAAACACACACACTGCTGATCACACACACTGAGATTTGGTAGCACTAAGACTTGTAAATGAAGTGTGGTGAGGGCAATGTTTAGAACAGCAAACAACTATACTATTAGTACCAGTATGTATACAAATGTACTGCATTTGTAAGACATCTGAATGACCTACTGTATTTGACTAAATGTGCAGTACAAGAACAGAACAGTCTGCTCTGGCCACTGTATCCGCAATGCGGTCATCTTGACGTTGCAATTACCATTTTATAAATTGACAAAATCACTTATATCACCACTTATATCAATGAATTTTTAAGGATATTCATTGAAATTTCATAAGAATATGGCTTGGCACATCTTGGAACGTTTGCAGTGGTGCAATAACATTTGCACAATGACTCATTGCCAAAACTAACAAAGTATACAGGTACTTTATTAAGCTATTAAGTTTCTACAGCTCACTAGCCATCTTTGTGGGTGCCTCTCGTCTCTAGGGAAAAAAATAGTAGATACCATTTTAGTACATGGAATGATGCATTCATAAGTATGACTTGTCATCAATGTGTATCATATGTTGCCAGGAAAAAAAAAAAAAAAATCTGGCACTTAGGGTGTGTGATGGTGATAGCGTTGTGGTGATGTCCTCATTTTACACGCCTCTGATCCCATCTGAAAAGTGTCAAGACACCAGAGTGCTCATGATGCTGTGAGTCAATGTGAGTAAATCACACATAGCTTTATGATCAGAAAGAGATCCTGGGCTGCACATGAGGTAAACAAACCAGCAATACAGTCTGAACACTTCAGCACCTCAGAGCATGACCTCAGCCAAATAAATCCTATACAATACAGTATGCTTGCATACATACTATAACACTAGGAGTGCAGGCCACTGCATATAGAACTGCCATATAGAACATTTCAGAACAGGAGGCATGCCATTATATTTTTACTGGGACAAATAACTACAGAAAAATGAGAAATGGATGCATCAAATTTGAGCATTTTCTCAGATTATTCTCAGAGAAAATGAGAATAAGAGGATGTATATGTACACATTTTAAACACATTTCCATTAAATTTCCATTGGCTTGAGCAGTCAAGCCAATTGTTCATATTAGTGCCTAAATTATATTCTTTTCATGTATATCATTCAAGTGCAAGCATTCTGTGTTGTATAGGATTTATCTGAAGTTATGCTCTGAGGTGTACTCTGAAGTATTTTCTCATGCTTGTTGTCTCTTCAAAGTGTTCTGTTGTCTTCACATAAGCCTCTTTTTTCATGTTTGGACAGTACAAAAGGTGGGAAGGGAGTGGCAGAAGGTGTGGTAAGAAGAAACATGATGATGTGATATTAAAAGATTCTTTCTGCAAATACAATTACACACATGGAGTACACAAACTATGACCGACAAACATGAGGTCATATCCCAATACAACTATATCATGTCATGGAATTATTTTAATCATTTTTCAAGTCATGCACAAAATAGTATTCTGGTTAAAGTGCAAGATCATATGTGTTCAGTAACATTACCATAAGCAAAGGGTCAAAAGTGTCACAGCAGAAATATTGATCAGATGTCCAAAACAACATTTCCATGTGCATTATTTATTATGAAAACAAAATTAGACAAAGGAATTATCCAGCTTATGTATTTGTGATAAATTCATTCACAAGAACATAAGACACAAGACAGTTCAGACAGTATTTCAGTGAAACGGCACCTGCCACAAAACAACACACACTGTGATTTTGTTTAGAAATATTTTGTGAGGAATAATAAAACTTAGCTTCAAACAAACTTAAGGCTACACTTTCTACAAAGGAAACAGTTGTTATGTGTAAGTAGCTAAATTAGTTTATAGTAGATTTTTTAACTTTGAATTGGACTGCTTAATGAGAAATTTATGTAATTTAAGACATTTTCTTTAAAAATAAAGTTGCTTTAAAGGAGCACATGAATAAAACTGACCTGACTTTCTGAACTAGTATAACATTTACATCAGTGAGGGACAGAAAATCCTTAACAATTTAAAACATGCATTACACTGCAGTTCCTAATAAAGTTACTGGTCAATTGCCAAGTAACTCTGTCCAAATTTTACTCACATTTGGTGCTTGGCAAACGTTATTTTTTTAAATCGCTTATATCAAAACAAGATTGGAAAGCTAAGCCAGAGTGGAGCTTTAAAAGACAAAACAAAGCCATCTATTCTAGTGTAAATGAAAATGTAAAAAAAAAAATTAGATGAGTGCAGAAGGAATTAAGCCATTTTAAGAGCATGAATTAACATTTGGGGTTGTGTACAACTGGCGGAATGATTTTGTAAAAATAAAAAGGACAGTGTACAAAAAACAAAAATAAGGCCATAAGCAAGAGGTAAAAGAAAACAGTGTGGTGTATATCCATCTGAATGTGTCTTTTATCAGGACAGCTCGTGGCTTCTGTTAGATTTGTTGGTCAATTGGTAGTAATCTGTTTCAGGGTGAGGCTTCATCCAGCCTTCTTTAAATCTTTGCATTCTAAATGCCATACCCAACACTAAAACAATCAGCTTATTGTACCTCTGTTAATCCTGGACTCAGACCAGAGGTAACATCATAACCATAAGAGGGTGTGTCTACAGCTTATCAACGTACTTATATTTACAGAACATAATTTACAGCCTTTGTGTAGCCATGTGTGTGTGTGTGTTTTAAAGCACTCTGGTGCATAAAGAATAAACTTACATATTAACTACATTAAGAATAAAACTAAGTATAATTAGTATAAAGTATAAATAAAGTTTAAGTCTTTATTGATGAAAATAATGTGCAATTCTTCAACAACAATTCAACAGACACCTAATTACTATCATACTTTTTAATGTAAAATCTGAAACTGAAATTATTCAGCATTATACATTGTTTTATCATGCATATAATACCAATTAAATACAACAACACGCATTGACACTATGTTCACAGTGAACAGACAGAGGAGAAATGGCCTTTCTAACCAAGCCCGATTTAGCCCAAGTTTGTCTACTAGCACCTTAAGGAATTTTGCTCACTGGGCGCTTACAGATAAATATATCAAGGTATGTTTTTTAAATAAAAAAATAAAGACATATGAATTATGTCATTATGAATTGAACGTACATAAGTGTTTCTGTAATGATGCTTTGAACAACGTATATTGAGGAAAGTGCTACCGTATTTAAATAGAATGTAATTTAATTGGTACAGTTTTAAAGGATGTTCACAATGCTCTTTCCTATACAATGCAAACATCTCACACAAAGCATCTAAAGCCATTTTTTAAATGATTAATTCCTAAATGATTAATTAATTATTATTAAATTAATTATTAGTAATTCCAGCATAACTACCTGTTTTATGATTTTGTTCCAGTTTCAAATGAAGCCTCAGAACTAAATGACAGAGTAAATAGTAGTGTTTACTCTATAGCTCCAACCTCTAAACTCATAAATAGACACAATACTGAAAAAATTACACCAGGCACAGGTCAAATTGTCCCTGATTTCAGAAATGTAATGTCACTATAGGTATGTTAAGAGTATTTTTCTGGTGAATTCTGTCTTACTCCCTAACCAGTGTTTACAGGAAAATACTGTTGTTTCCATATCCCACATGATTGTGCTGTGCAAATTTGTCTTTCCAGTATCTCATCTCTAAAAGCTTAAACGGCACCTCTACAGTTCTGCTGTTTCCTCATCATAGATTTCCTGTGGTTAATTCAAAGCAGTCTCAGCTTTAAAAAAGATCCCCTTTCCTCTTTAAAGATCTGCTGTTTTTCTAATCACTTCTAAGGTGGTCTGTCTTTTTCTTGTCTCATATGTGTGCGTATGTTCACACAAAGAGCACTGTGTGAGCCTGCCCCTCTGTCACACCTTTTGGCTCAGTCAGCCGTTGCATCTTAAATTAATTAACCTTGATTAATTAATTAGTTAACATGTTGTGCAAGTGAAAGAAAACTGTGAACTAATATGCAAAAAGAGTAAGGCGAAGTGAGAAAAATTGCAAAAAAAAAAACATTTACTGAAATTGCTTTTGGTAATGACAGTTTTGAAGGTCAAGCTTCTCTCTGTTATGTTAGTACATCACTTTTGGGTGCAGTGTAGGGTTTAACAAACAGCAAGACTAGTGGCAGCATTTTCAAATGCCTGAATGAGTGCTGTGTGGTGGTAGAAATCCTTTTAATGCTGCTAAACTTAAACCTAAAATAGACATGTTTGTTTTAGTTAAACTTTTGGGAATTAAAAAAAAGATTTTTCTAGCTCTTGTTTACAATAAACTAAATTTACCCAAAACAAAACATTAACAAAAACAACATATAAAACAGAAAGCACTGCCTTGTACAATAATGCAAAAAAATACAATACTCAAAATACAAAGTTTTTGCCCAAAGGTGGAATAAAGGGTTAACATGAATCACTAAAACACATTGTACAAACTACATAAGACTACTGTGTAAGTCTTACCTTTTAAGATGTCCTTTACAACAAACCACAGTTAGACCACATGCCCATGAGTGTAAACCAGAGAAGAATCAAAACCTAAACCAAGGTTACATCCTATAGTGTTCTACATAGTGTACCATGTGTCATTAATAACTAAAAAACAAAATGTTCCAAATCCTATGACCCCTATCCTATAAAGCCATTTTACTGGTTAAAAGAACCTTCTGGGTTATGTCAGTGCCTGACCCAATACACAGATAAATGACTTTATCAATTATCAAGTTTCATGACATGCTACAGCATGACAGCACAGGTTTTTTTTCAATCAAGCATTACAAAGGGGTATCCCTTAAAGTAAAAGGTGGATACAATTTTGCAGCTTTGTGGTGACCAAGGATTAGGCTTCTCTTCATACAGCCCTCTCACAGACAGCAGCAGGTGCCCAACGTCAACCACCCAGACCACCATTTAAAGAGTTTGGGAGCATTAAATCACTTTTTTGCTATTAAATCGCATATTAATCGCTTACAGCTAGAACAAAATGGATGGCCTCTTATTAGCTGATGTAGCCCTTCATAGTGATAATAGCGTGTTTACACGCAAAGGCCAGAGATTCAGCTGTGTCTGCTCGTATTTGTGTGTGTGTGGGGGGGGGGGTTG
>JAZGTI010001427.1:13331-44650 GCA_036877585.1 Botia kubotai
ACATGCTTCTTTGAGTGTGTTCAGAGGACACATGGCATCAGAATGCAGGCAGGATCTTTTTGATGTTTCAAGCAGCCTGTATCACTCCTTTACTATTTAAAGCCAGATGTTTAACCAAGAGATCCATGTGACAGTGTCTAACCATAATGCCCTCTAATGACAATCACATTGCAATCAGCTCTTAGTCAGCTGTGTTTGCTGAAGCACTCATCACTATTACTATTGCCCATACCTGGTGTTTGAACCCCTAACCCTAATTTTTAAACAACTGTAGGTGTGTAATTAGTTCTGTGCAATTTGTGGGTAATTGATTCTGCTTTTGGTGTGACTGGACTTATGCCTGGCAGTCAGTAAAACCAGTGAAAAGTTCTATAGACTTAAACACTTAACTACAGTACATTGAATAAAGCAAGCTATTTCTTGGGATCAGAATGTCGTAGAGACTTACGGGTGGGCTCTTTGGACTCTTGCCAGTCAGCAACCTTCCACAATAGCCCAGAAACCACACGCAAGAAATGCACATAAAAAACATTTTATAACTGCATTGTGGTGGTGATACTAGCACCACCCACATTTCCTTGAAATAAAATGTAGTTTTATAGTTATTTAAAAAAATTATAAAATAATTATTGTAGAGCCAGATAAATGAGCACTAAGTGTGCAAAGAACTAAACCTTTGCAAAACCTTTAGAGGGTGAGAGGGCATATATAGGGTTATAGATGTGCATTGGGTTTGGTGCCCTAAGTCAGGTTATTGTCCATAGCTTTTGGAAATTTAGTATGATTACTTTATTGAAATCCTAGGATAATAAATAGGACAAAGCAAATAAGACTATATTAAAATAGTCTAACTAAGGGATATTAAAATGTTAATAGCATATAGAGGGGTAGGAATGACGTACCTACATTCCTGTAATGAGATGAAAGTATCCTTAATATATGTATGATCACCTGTTACTCAACTTATTCCTTATTGCAACGGTGGACGATCAACACGTCTATACTTTCCTACAATTTTGCAACTACAAACGCCCACTTGCGACACATACCGGACGTGTAAAAGCAGAGTCAGCAAAAATGCTGTTCCTTTCCTGTATTACGGGTAAGGTTTTTGGCACACTACCCAGGGTTGGACTGCCAAGACAAAATCTGTCTATGTACTAACAGACACGATGAGTAATACCTTTCCTGTTCTTAGCAAACAGGTCTGACAATTGGTACCAGACTTGTTTATGCAAGCTAATAATCAATATTAAATCAACAATATATGAAAGGAATAGTTTACACAAAAAAACATTTTCTCCTGTCGTTCCCAACTTGTATATTGTCTTTCTTTTTAAGGAACACAAAAGGATAATGTCCAAAATGTCTTTCAAACAACCAAAATATAACATCACCCAAGGTCTGTCAAGCTCCAAAGAAGACTTAAAACTATAAAGAATAATAAATACAATCTATATATGACTTCTGTGTAATCCAACCTAGCATATTCAAACACTGTTCAAAGTTTAATGGGCTTGGACCAGCATAAAGGTAAGTAGATGATGACCGAATTTTCATGTTTGTGTGACTATTAATAATAAATACATTTGTCTAGAGAGTGCCCAGCTAGCAATATGTAACTTTGTCACACAGCCCTGTGAAATTTAACTGTGTTTTCCAGCTCATAAGCTATTTTGGAATGAAGGGAGGACTTTGGAGAATGCAGAATCTTTACTTATTTACTAGGCTTTCATGCCAACAGACTGCTCAGATCCCTGAGCCATTGTCTTTTTAACCAATTTGACTCTTATTTGTGAACTTCTCCTCTGACATTTTATTTTGATCTTCAGGCCCAGCCCAACCTATAATTTGGCCTCTTAAACAGCAGCCTGATTGTTTGTCTGAGTGATGGGCTTAGCTGCGCTTTTCAGTGCTTCATTGCCTGTTGCATTAGAGATTTTCAAACCAGCAATTATATGTCTTTTTTCTCACTGTATTTTTTATTCATCACACTGAATAAAAGTGATGCTAATGTCAGAGGTATCTCAGCTAAACATGAGGCAGTGACATTCTCAAAGGTTCACTTGTGCAGAGATCCTTCTGCTTGCTTTTTTTCCCATAGAAAAGGCAGAGATGAATGCTACTGTAATGTCAAAAGAAGAATGCCATTACCGGAACATGTGGGGCCAAAGATTGTATACATTAAAATACGGTAAGTAGATTGTGACTAGCACTTGTCATTAGATTGGTATAGCTGTTTGCTTGGGCATTTTTGATGGTTGCCTACTGGACTAAAACAAACAAGCTCATGCCCCAAATCTCAATGATATTTTTGTCCTTACATTAAGCTCAGACTCTTTAATGCACATATTGGCATATTGTTGCAATATCTAATTTGTTTAATTTGGGTTTTATTGTTGCTAGTGGAAGATCTAAACCACTTAAAAAAGCAACAGCCCCCTTCTTACAAAAAGCCACACAATTTAGGATATCATTCATGTACCAAGGGTGCAAGATGAGCTATGTGCAAAAGTTTAAAACTTAGGGACTCATAAAACTCATGAAAAATCTTGTAAAGAGTCAAACAGTTTTCCTGTTTGAGTTTGTATTGGCATGGCTTTTGCTTTTTTTTCTGATGGGTGAGTGACAAAAACGAGAGAAGCAGCAGTTTCTGGAGGAACCTGCAATTACTTCAAAGCTCCTAAGATTCCTTGGGCCTGAGTCAATGTTTACTGTTGAAGGCTCAATCCACCTGCAAATTACGACTACTGGCGCTGGCATCAAATGCTCTACAGTCACGCACAGAGCAGGGAGTGTCTCAGCCGGGCACAGTATGCCACATAAGAATCTGTGCTTTGATCACACAGGTGCATGGCACAGAGCACTGCCTATATATATATATTTCATGCTTTTTTCATGTTTTCCTTACTTTACTTTATTAGTCAGCTTTATTATACTTTATTGCTAGGTCTTCATTACATTGCTCACTGGAATACTTAATTTAGATCAATTACAGCATTCAGTGGTCAAATATTGCATTTGAACAATTTAAAATACTCAATAACTGTTTTCCATACAGTAGCAATCTGTGATCATCCTTATCCATAACAATTTCACTGTGGAGTGACACAATATAATTAATATCAAACGGTTTCTGATTGTAGTAAAAATGGCCTTTCCAGTTAAAGCAATGCAAAACTATCACTCACCAGGACAAGGGTCTCGGACTGCATTTTTAAAATAATTAATTTTGTAACATTGCTGCAGTGTTCATCTTGCAGCTAGGCTGATTGCTGTCTATGTTGTAATGGACAATGTTTGTAACAGAGGTTTATTTAAATCTAAAATTAAAATATATAAATAACAAATAATTTAATTTTATCAGTATAATAAAACAAAAGTCAATTTCACATTCACATATTTATTTCATTGATATGTAGCTGTGTAAGGATAACAAATCTGGTCAGACTCACCCTGTCATGATTTACATTTACACATTTGGCAGACACTTTAATTCAAAGCGACAGCACATTCAAGCTATTTAATCTGTCAGTGTACATTTTCTGGGTAATAAACTCCTAACATTGTCATTGCTATCACAATGTTTTACTAGGTAAGCTACATGTACACATTTTACCATAATAAACTGTACATTAGCCCTTACTAAACTGCACATGTATAAGTAGTAGTACACATTACAGTTCCAAATGCTAACAAGCCTCAGTATCAGTAAAACATCAGTAAAACAACACTGGAGATAACAGAAGACACTTTAATGTGATAGTACTGTGTATATATACATATTTAAAATAAATATTTGGGCAGGGACAAAGTTGACTCTTGGTGTAGACATGGGAAGAAATGACAAAGGCCAATAGTGAGACTCCAGCTGAGACAATCCAACTGCTGGTTCAGATAATTATATCTTGAATGTCGACCTAATGAAGGGTGTTGGAGTCACAGTCGTTTATGTCATATCCACAGTCTCCTTCACAGTGCTCTTGTCAGATCTATTTGTCCTTGTTTGCACTGTATAGAAGGGTGTGAGTGTGTAAGTTTATTTGAGTGAGTGGATATGGGGTGCCAATGAGCTTATGAGCGTTCTTGAGGAATGTTATGGCGTGGCATTGCTGTTCTGTCACCACATGACTCAACGCATGACTCGGTGCAAACAGTTCTTCAAAACGTTGCTGCCAGACTACAGGAAAACCCTATATCACAGGAGTACAAGGCAGCCCTACGCATGCTTTCTAAAAGCAACAAGAAACTTTCTAAAACATTCTCTTCTTATATTGTGCACGATTCTCTAATTCTAAATGGAGGATAATCCCAAGAACATTCAGTAAACTGCAATATTTTTAATAACACCATCTCAGCAGAAGTTAAGTTGTTGACGTGACCTCTTCAGTCAGTTGACATATCTCGACAGCAATGCTAATATGTGAGAGGATAAAGTCTCCACATGTAATGTTGAACAGATAAACAAACAGGCAGCCAAAAAGCTCAGCACTGCTGCTGGCATAAAGCTGAATGGTGGGTGTAGGCCGCTGTTAAAGGGGCTTTATGTCACTGCTGTCTCCTAATCTGAGCTTTGCTGTAGCAGGGAGAGCCGGTCGGGGGTGGCATTCAAGAAGAGACGTCAGGTGCTCAGATTGATACGCCTCTGAGGTTCTGAAAGATCACTGACAGGATGTGGGCATTGCTCGTTCTCCATGAGACTCAGACAGAAAGTGAGAGAAAGAAATAGCATGAGAGAAATGGACTGAGAGATTACATTTATGTAAATGAATGTTTAAATGTGTAACACTGTGGCCTAACCTAAAGTTTACAACAACAGGTTTGTCTGTCTATGCAGAAAGCAAAAAGACAAAGCAACGTTGAAGAATTGTGAGATTCTACGGACCAATTAAATTTCACTGTGGGCAGAGTTACTGAGCAGCAGAAATTAAAATTAAGCAACCCACAAAAAAATTTGTTGCTTGTCACTTTGTGTTCGATAACCATAAAAATTATAATATTCAGTCAGAGTTTGCATTTAGCAACAAAGCTTGTTTATAGTGGTAATTCATATTGCGTTATTGTGCCATTAATACAATAAATAAAATTCTCAAAGTATGTCGTTGGGTTGTTCTTTTTTCTTGGTATTCAGTGTTAATTAGTGTTTATATTATATTTATATTGGTCAAACTGAAAATTGGCCCATATTTGGCAATTTTGGAATTAATGGCATTGGCTAATAGCTGTGCCTACTTGGCTGATTCACAGAAGCATTAGTTTCCCCTTATAGTGACATTCCAGTGATAATATATAAAATTATAACCAAAAAATATTGGTTAACCAAATGGTATTTTATTGTTTTTTATAGCACACCAAATCCTATCTGTTGTAGAAAGCGATTCTGATGATGAAACGATGAAGACCTAAAATAAAAGACCTCAAATTATTAATTATAGTCATATATTTTATGTAATATGTTATTTAAATTTTATATATATATATATATATATATACACATACATACATACAGTGGCCTTGCAAATGTATTCATACCCCTTGAACACATTTTGTTACATTACAACCACAAACTTTAATGGTGTGCATTTGTATTCAGCCCCCCTGCGTCAATACTTTGCAGAGACAACTTTTGCTGCAATTACAGCTGCAAGTAAGGGTATGTCTCTACCAGCTTTGCACATCTAGAGACTGAAATTTTTGCCCATTCTTCTTTGCAAAATACCTCAAGCTCAGACAGATTGGATGAGGAGCATCTGTGAACAGCAATTTTCAAGTCTTGCCACAGATGCTCAATGGGATTTAGGTCTGGACTTTGACTGGGCCATTTTAACGCATGAATATTCTTTGATCCAAACCATTCCATTATAGCTCTGGCTGTATGTTTAGGGTCAGTGTCTTGCTGGAAGGTGAGGCCTTCACAGAACAGGTGTATTTATACTGAGACTAAATTACACACTGGTGGACTATATTAACTAATTACATGACTTCTGAAGGCAATTGATTGCACTGGATTTCATTTAGGGGTATCAGAGTACAGGGGGCTGAACAGGGGGCTGCACCCACACTTTTTTTATTTGCTTACAATTTTGAAAACCGTATATCATTTTCGTTCCACTTCACAATTCTATTATACTTTGTGTTGGTCTATCACATAAAATCTCAATAAAATACATTTAAGTCTGTGGTTGTAAGGTGACAAAATGTGAAAAAGTTTAAGGGCTATGAATACTTTTTACTAAATATAAATTTCAGTCCATAAATTTGATCAGAAGTTTTCAAGAGTGCTGATATAACCAGAACAGCATTTGCAGGCTTTTTAGTGTTTTGTATCACTCTGCCACAAAAACCATTGAAACGATTAAAAAAGTTGTCGGTTTCCTCTGCGGACACATCACACACATTATCTGTCGCTTTCTCTCTTTTTTTGTCCCTCTATCTCTCACACACATTTTTTTCTTGTTACTCCTGAATCAGCCATGCAGATTTACGGCCAGGCCTCTCATAACTTACTGCTTAATTCTATTGCAGCTGGAGAAGGACCCACTTCCAACCAAGCCTGAATCTGCAGATAACATCTGCATGTTTATTATTACAAAAGGCATGTTTACCTTTTGACCATACAAAAAAAAATACTACTATACAAGAAAGAATGTTTGTCACACAATATTCCAATATGCAATATCTCAAAAAGAAAAGTGCATCCACGGCACACCAAAAGAAACACAATCTCTTGGTGCTCCACCTTAAAAATACCAGACATCCAGTTCTCAACATAGAGTCTTTAATGTATGAGCCGCACCTGAATAATTCGATGTCAGCCTGTATTGTATTGTTAATAGCTCACCACACCCTTTATTCGAACAACCTTTGGGATCAACATAAATATTAAGATCACACTGTGCTTCAGAATGTGTGGCTTAAATTGTATCCATAGTATTGTATCAGTATTGTACAGTATAGTATTGTAAATTGCATCCATGAACATGTCTGTTAAAACTCTGGTCAGAGGTACGGAACAAAAATAGACTGACCAAACTGTGTCATGGTCAAAATAAGTGACCGCTCATGTTACTAAAAATATCTTGTTTATTTGTTTAAATCATACACTGTGGGATCTGTGTGGACTTTTGATTAAACACTCTTGGTAATTTGTTCCTATGACAGAAGATGATGTCAGCCAGTGCCCATGTCAGGAAAAATCAAAGCCTAAATAAATGTGTGCATGATGCAACAGGGGGCTTTAGAGCTGTGAAACTGCTTCATTAAACCTTAACCCTTCAATCTTTCTAATAAACCCTTCAATATTTTTACATCTTACTTTGTCTTTCTTTCTGCACTTTTCATTTCTCATTGCCATGGTCAATGCTTATCCCAGTTTAAAATCAAACTGTGCTACAGGCTGTTAAACAGCAGTGTTTCACGACAGCATTTATTAATATGATCTGGTATGCCGTTCATTAGATATGCATGAACAAAAAATACAGGAAAAAACATTTGCCAATTTTTAAGTGTCTTTAATTGAAATAATAATCCAGATTTAAATTGTCACAGACAGCCCTGAAGTTAGTGGTTGTATAAGAGTTTAATGATGATGAGGTTACATTTCTTACAATTCTTCTGTTCATCCTTTGGTTTTTGAATGGAAACAAAGATATCCATTTGGGACAGAATAAAATGGGGGAAATGTTGAGGAATAAGGGAGAAAAAACATTAGGATGTCTCCTGCATAAATGAGACTAAGTAACAGAAGAGAGACCAAAAGCACAACACCCAGGGCCAGCCTCACCCTTGCCCCACCTTATTCACCTGGCACATAACTCACTAGAGTTGTCTGAAATGATTAGTGGTAATATTGGTATCCCAAAAAGGCTTCCCATTCGATTGCCCTCCAAACCCTTTAGAACAAGTCGCCAGGTCTCGGTTAACGGACCATACAGCTCCAGTGGAGTGAGACTGATCAGCCTTGTCATGATTGAGGCTGAGCTTGCTTCACCGATGGCTGCATAAACTGTGACATCTGACATTTAGAGCTGAGTGTGTACCATGTTAAATCAAGCAACGAAAGATCATAAAACAGCACTCAGTCCAAGTCTACTGGACGGATCTGACTGGTCCACACTTGGACTGCAATAATATAAGCTTGAGGAACTGCCACTGTTGTTTCTGAAGCCTCAAAATTGGCCTCATGCACTTCTACAGTGCTATTTGTGGTGCACACATGGGTGCCTTTTAACTGCCTGTTAACTGCAAGAGTTTTAATTGCCTTTGTAGAAGCAATTAGTCTCACTTGAGTTTCCATTTTTGTTAGGTTCATGCCTTAGAAGGAAGGCAGCTCATTACATTTTGGAAAGAGTCACAGAATTTTTATATTCAACAAAATCAGAGCATAATCATACTCCTGTTTAGTATTTTCTATATAAGTAGTTTAATACTTTCTAAATAAGTAGTTAAATCTATAATTTAAAAGGGTTGGTGGTTCCACAGAAAGCATTTAAAATCAAAAGAAAACCCAATAGAAGCAATGCAAGGCAGGTCTTTTGGTCTTAAGATAAAAAGTAGTGATGCTTGATAGCCTTTTACACAACACCAATGTCATTGCCCTCTCTTCTCTCCACCAATGCAGGCTGCTGTCATGACAAGCCTCTAAAACCCAGAGTGACACAAGTGTAATTGGGAAGGTAAACATGTCCAGCCTACTAAGATAAAACCAGCAATATGGCACACTGCAGGCAACGATCACGGTATGCGACACCATTTCTTACGGCGCCTTTACAACCTCTCTACTGAGGCAGAGGGCAAAGGCAAACCTGGAGAGGACGTCATGAAGGATTTGTTGAAGATCTGCAGTCAAATGTCATCTGCCAGCATCTTGTTAAAGGGGTCAATAAACAACTGTGATGTCTGCTGAAAGTCACGTCTTTTGAATTTTAATGATGAAAGGTAATGGTCAGGAAGAAAAAGATGTAATAATGACTAAGAAAATAACACTGAGCCACAACATTGTCCTTTATTCCATGGACAGAGTTTATTCTTTTCAGCATCTCCACCTCCAAGACAGTGGTTTGATATTAAATATAATCAATTCCGTTCTCACAGGTGCTGAAGTTAGCTCAAAATAGTCCTGCCACCTAAATAAACACAATATTTTTGTATGTACAATATTTTCAGATTAGTCCACTTTCCAAAAAGCCTTCACTCTGTCTAGATGCGCCATCCCTTACAAAAAAAGAAAAACCTGCACATACTTGTGTGTGTGATTGCTTAGATACACGTTTTTATAAAAATATCAACAGTAATAAAATGTATTCAATAAACTTTCAGTTGGGTCAAAGTATTCACCACAATTAGATATGTCTGAATTTTGATTAATATCAGAATTCGTAGTATTAATTCGTAGTACAAACTAAAAATTAATCTAACCTTTCCTTATAATTGAGCAATTCTTCACTGAGAAGGCAAAATTCCTCAACAACAACTGTGAAAAGGGTCAGTGGATAAAGCCATCTATAAAAAATATAACAAAGACTCTCGCACTGCAAAAAAGAGAAGAAATCTCAGAGGAGGAAAACAGTCACATCCTAAATCAAGGCACTGATGACAAAAATAAAACAGAGGATCATACATAATGGAAACCACAGGGAGTCCAGACTAAGCAAATGAATTATTGTAAGGAAATTTTTTGTAAGTTGCACCCCCTTGGTAAATGTAGGCAGAGGAAGAAGTAGCTTCTCACCAAAAATACACTCTGAAATATCTATAAAAAAAAAATCAGCAGAATATGCTGATGTTATGTTGATAAGGAAGCACTGGAGAAAGCACTACCATAATTTCTCATATAAAGTATGAAGAAAAATTTATTATTATCGATTACTAAACAGGCGCCTCACCTCTGTCAAGATGGACAGAACCATCAGTGAAGCCAGCAATAGTGCCTGATTCACAGCCAACAAATCGGTTTCAATCCCAAAGGTGATCAAAGAGGTTTAAGGCTAAGCTTTGCGGAGGCTTAACATTTTCACCCAAATATTTGTAATCTTAGTCTTAAAGTAATGAAAATTGCTGCACTAAAAACCTGTTGGGGTTTACATATGCGCTGGGTTATTTACTGTAAAATAATAAAATGTTTTTGGAAAGTAAAGGTATAATAAAATATATTATAGAGCCCATGTTACATTTTGTACATTTTTATGGCATTAATTTAGAGTTGGAGTTAGAGTTGGTGTTTTACTTCACGGTTGGTTTACATACATTATATCACCTAATGAAACATATAGTTATAAAGTGATTTTGGGTAAAATTGTTGCTTTTGGAACCACGGATTGATTTTTTTACAATAAATTTACCACAATTTTTTTACAGTGCAAACTCAGTTAACTTACGAGACCTGTCACATTGGAGTGCTTTCACCAAACTGTTGCTACAATTACAATTACAATTTTACACACTGAATTCTCTATGCTATAGCATTTAAATCTATTAATTTAAAGGGGTTCCCATACAGTCATATACATAAGCTTCACCTAACAGACTTTAGCAGCAAACATTGACCCCACAGCAGTGACCTTCCTGGCAGTCACTGACCTGTAGCTGAAGTGAGTTTCAGTACAGTATGGTCCACTGGGAGTGAACTGTACGTGTGTGTACGTGAGGGTAGTGCACTGCTAAGAGACTGAACACTAAGATGGTGATGCTGATGACGGTTGCTGTTTTCCGTATGTTTAACATCATTTCAGCTCTCTTGTGGAGGACAAACATGGGTACGACTGGAAAAGGCCATAGAGCAAGGGTTTCCTGAGGCTGTACATGCCCTCTCGTGTGCACCCGGACACAAACATACACGCTATGCAGTACAGAGAAAGAGAAGGGAAAAATAAGGGGAGGAAGAGCAAAACAGAGAGTGACTGGAAGGGGAGGTGAGAGAGAGAAAGAAAGAGAGAGAGAGAGAGAGAGCGAGCCTGCAGACACAACACAGCTCAGAGCTGATTGGAAGTGACAGTCTGCTGATTAGTCAACTCACTGCCTTCACACACACAAACAAGAGCACAGAAATGAACACTTAAACAGAAGCTATTCTTGCATACACTTTTACATGCAATGTTTTGTAGAAACAATTTTTCTCCACACAGATATAAAAAAATTGTTTCAGTTTTTAGAATACAGAGCCTTATGTTTCTTTGTGTGTACATATTGATGGATGTGTCCTACCTTGAGGAGATAGATGGGAATGTTGCTAAAATCCACAGGGAGTTTAAGAAGAAATCGAGCAGAAAACTCCCCCGTCTAGGATAAAAATGAAGAACACACACATTCTTTAACTATCCTAACATACTAACCTACTTGTTGACACTACTTTCACCACTACAATTTCCAAAAATACATTAAACAAAAAATAAACATAAAAATGAACATGCATGGATTACATGGATTAATAGGATCAATAATGAATAAAAAGCAGCCAAGAAGAGTCCATTACAAATGGAAATTCCTTCAAAACTGTTTAAATAGCTTCCTAGGTTGAGGGTTTAAGGAGCTGGATAAAATGTCAAGTGAAAGATGTTGCAAATTCTAGGGGGTAACTACATTAAAGATGCTAAAATAGGGATGCATTTAGTCACAACATAATTCCACAGAGTAAAAATGATGTTATTTCATGGTTTTGATTTGTTACATTTATTATATAAATATAAAATATAAAAATAGAAATGATTTCTATATAATAATAAATAATAATAGAAAAAATATAAATAACGAATGAGTAAGTGATTCTAAACTTTTGACCAATAGTGTGTTGCAATGCACTGATCTTAAAATAAAATTCAATGCACTAATTACAGAATTTAAGAATTTGTTTAATAGTATTTTATTCAATAGGGGACGCAGCATTATTACAGTATACATTTTGCACATGTATATATCAGCATTATGGCTCACCAACCACGATGCTTCTTAAGACATCCACACTCGCCAATTAAAAACATATTGGTATGATACTGGTCAGCTGCTTATATCAAGATATCAAAATAAAGTGGAAGTGATAGATTTATTTGCTGACTAGCTTTGTATAGGATTTGACTAGCAAAAGACAGGAATGCCCTGCGCCCTTTAGAGCAATCACTGCCCTCCAGAGTGTATAATCATGCTCACTATCAAATACAATTCGATGTATGACTTTGAGTATATAACTTTACAGTACATTCACCCCAAATACATAACTCGGATTACATCATCGCAAGGTGAGGATTGCACAGATGTTTCTTAATCGCAGTCTGTTATCCCACAGACCACAGTTATCTTCACCACATCCCTTTAAAGACTGAAGCCTGTGAAGCAACACATTCACAGCCACAGCCCAACAGACTGCACTCTACAAAATAATGCAACAACATTACAGATTCTTCTGCATGCTTGTAAGGGTGTGTTCATTTTATAACTGGTTGTGCAATATGCTTCACTCCTCACCCACCTTAAAGCCTTTGACATAAAGTACAAAGTACTTTGACATGAAGTATAAAGTACTTTTTTGGGACAATTGACATGAACAGCATGAACATGCCTGTTTTAGCATTCACCATGTGACCATATTTCTTTTTTCCTTATTTTATAAGGAAATTGTGAAAAACACTACAGAAATTCTGAATTTTTTTTAATTATGAAATCTTAATTAAGAGACCCGATCGCAGGTTGTTCTGGGAGGTATATTACAAATTTAAGAATACAGCATGTCACATTGTATAAATTGTCTGCTAAATAAGATATTAAATATTTCCTTTGTCTAATGACACCCGTCTTCCAAATATTTGCATTGGTAAAGCCCATAAACTAGCACAGTGGCTCTAAACCTAATAATTTCAACCCATTTGACCAAAGTCTCCTTTGAGATTTGAAATAATGTTTTACCTTTCGATAACTAGATTAGCCTGTAATAAAATAAAATTGAATTGTTAATGAAGATGTATGAAGTGTTGCTGCAAAGGTACCCAGCTGTTCTTGCGCCCGGCATAGATCTCCATGCTGCGGCCATAGTTAGGGTCCTCCAGCAGACTGTCATACTCAAACAGCAGACGAGAGCTGTCTCGCAGCCGCTGGCACTGGTACTGATGGTACTGCTGCAGCAGCTCTTTCACCAGCTGCAGAAGACACTCTGGTTTACCAGCATCCCATGACACCAAGTGCTACCAGACCAGAGAATAAGGAGAAAGAGTGGGAGTGAGCACAAAAACATACTGAGCTGCTAGAGAAAAGAGAAGCATTCAGCCCTCTTTAGTCCACTTTAATACTGATTTTGTGATGCAGAAAACACACACACACACACACTATATATACACTTATTAAATGACTGTTAAAAATAGCTAAAGTCAACACAACATTTATAGGCCATTTTACTTCTAATGTGACGTATTTACTAGAACATAACTACTCCCCTGCTCAAACGGAATATATAAAACTAATGATCGTTTCCAAACAGGTTCTCCAGCCGCTGTCTCCATCTGTCATTGTTTGCCATACACGGTACAATGCCAAACTCTGGCATATAACACAATGCACATTTAAGACACTTACTGAATGGAAATGTCACTCAAATCAACTGCACTACTAAGATTAAAATGGGATACTAAATTCTTTAACTAAAGCTAGTTATTTAGCTAATAAACATATAATTAGCTAGTCAGATGGCTAATGGGAACAGATGCCTTGTGCGCTAATATTAGTTTGTTTAGCATGTCTCATCCTCAGGTTCCCTTGGATACCAGAGACTGACAGACCTAACTCCAGTTTTGCCTCTTCATTTTATTTTAACAAACAATGAATACAGCCACAGCTGGGCCAACCAGATAATGATGGGAGTGTCCTACGGTCTTGGCATACACTTCATCTGTGTCCCAATAACTTCAGAGATTGACAAACCCTGCTCTGGTCTGGCCAGAAGCTCCACCTCAGCACCACACAACACTAACCAATAACTGCAGAATGCGCCACTGAAATGCTACTCCCAGCTGGACAACAGTTAAAAACCTCTAAACCAATAGCTACACCTCAGCTGTAGAAATAATAATAAAAGACATACCACTCACAAGCACCGTAGCAGGCAACTATAAGATAGTTCTATGAGATAGACCTTACATTGTAGACACTGTATATACAGATATTTAAAGTATGGTTAATAGCTATCGATGTTATACTTTTTTGTCAAATACATCTCAACTAACTAATATATGACTGTAATAACTCAAATACCTAGCATAGCGATTATAATAATATTTATAACAACAACAATAATAATACAACGGAACTGAATGAAATTGAATAAAGCTTAATAAATGGCTATCAAAACTCATCTCCAGGTGATTCCAGAAATAACACACCAATGAGGGTGTTTTATACGGACTAATAGAAACTAATATCTGATATAATTATCATGCAAAATACCTACAGAGGTTCTCAGAAACAACAAAAGACAAAAAGACTAGGGCAATTTTATGGGTGTTGCAGTTTATATTGTGACCAGCCATGCCTTATCACCTTTTATTGTAATATTGTCAACTTTATATTGTGGTATTCATACTCCTCTAATCCCCCTTATTCTTCTTTAGGCAAATGGAAACACTACAGGACATCCATCACCAGTAAGAATGGCTTCATCTCCTGACCCTACAGTACCTCATGTCCATATGCCAAATACCAGCTCCTTTATTGCTACTGCATTTCAACAAAGTGCCACAAAGGATGGAAAATTAAGCCACTGAGGAGGAAACGCTGTTCCCTACAGTTTTAAGATAAGACAGCTCAAGACTTTGTATCTGTGCCATATTTGTTATGCATGCACTGAACAATGGTTTGGTAAGAAAGCTCAATTTTTGAAGTTTCAAACAGCAACCAAGTGAGGGATATTTCCAGTCTGTCTTATTGCAAACAGTCCGCTAAAAACAAGTGAGTTGAGTGGGTGTATGCCCATCACAGAGTTTGCATTGCTGTGTTCTTGTGGGCTGCGTGAGCGGGAAAAAGCTTGCATGCCAACACGGTTGACTTGCCTTTCCTCCTCTCCTCCTACAGGCTGACCTCATTTGCATAGGTGATCCCAATTTGCATGAGCTTTCCTGACTGGAGCAGTGCACAGGTATGCAAATTCAAAGTGAGGGGGCAAAAACCAAATTGCCACCTTTTCACGAAATGTTGCACCATTCTTTTCCCTGGCCTAATTCTACCCAACAGCCAGCTTTGTCTCCGAGGCTCAATTGTTCCTTGCTGCGTGAGATGTACAATGCATTCAGAAAGTATTCAGACCCTCTTCACTTTTTCAATTTTATGTTGCAACCTAATACTAAAATTCTTTTACATTCATTTTCAATTAAAAAATGTATTACAAATAAAAAACTAAATATCACATTTACATATTCAGTATTAAGTATTTAGACCCTTTACTCAGTACTTAGTAGAAGCACCTGGCAGCAATTATAGCCTTAAGTCTTTTTGGGTATCCTCTCAAACTCAGTCAGGTTGAATGGGGACTGTCAGTTTAGGTCTCTCCAAAGATGTTCGATAGGGTTCAAGTCAGGTCTCTGGCTGGGCCACTCTAGGCTATTCACAGAGTTATCCCTAAGCCACTCCCGTGTTCTCGGCTGTGTGCTTAGGATCTTTGTCATGTTGGACGGTGAACCTTCAGCCCAGTGTTGTGGAATGGATTTTCATTGAGGATATCACTGTACTTTGCTCCATTCAGCTTTCCCTCATCCCTAACCAGTCTCCTAGTCTCTGTGGCTGAAAAACACCCCCACACATGCTTCACTGTTGGGATGGTATTGGTAAGGTGATGCGTGGTGTCTGATTTCCTCCAGACATCTTCCAGCTGTCAATCTTGTTCCTTACAGGTGGAGAGCCCTTAGGTGCTTATTTGCAAACTCTAAGTGGGCTTTTGTGTGTTTTGCACTAAAGAAAAGCTTGTGACTAGCCACTCTGCCATAAAGCCCAGATCAGTGAAGGGCTGTGATGATGGAACTTTGTCCCATCTCCAAACTGGACCATCAGGTTCTTGGTCACCACTATTACTAAGGCCCTTCTCCCCTGATTGCTCAATTTGGCCAGGCAACCAGCTCTTGAAAGAGTCCCTGTTGTGCCAAACTTCTTCCATTTCAGAATTATGAAGGCCACTGTGCTCTTGGGAACCTTCAGTGCAGCAGAATTTGTTTCTAGCCTTACCCAGATCTGTGCCTTGCAACAATCCTGTCTGTGAGGTCTGCAGGCAGTTCCTTTTGACTTCATGGCTTGCTCTGATATGCATTGTCAGATGTGTCTTAATAATGGTGTAGAAACATCTCTATCAAGAAAAATGGAAGACCCCTGAGCTACATTTCAAGTGTTGTTGCAAAGGATCTGAATACTTATGCCAATGTGACATTTAATCTTTTTCTTTTCAATAAATTTACAGACATTTGCTTTCACTTTGTCATTATGGGGTATCGTGTACTAACTGAGAAACAAATTAATTTAAACAACTGTATTACCAGGCTGCAACATAAAATTAAAAAAGTGAAGGGGTCTGAACACTTTCTGGATACACATTGTCAACTGTGAGGTCTTTTAAAGAGAGGCGTGTGCCTTTCCAAATCATGGCCAATCAATGTAATTTACCACAGGTGAAATCCAACCAAGGTGTAGAAACATCTCAGCAATGATCAAGACAAATTGGAGACACCTGTGCTTTCAAGAGTTGTTGCAAACAGTCTGAATGCGCCACTGTGGTATTTCAATTTTCTTTTTTCATATTTGGAAAAAATTCTAAAACTCTGTTTTCACTTTGTCATTATGGGGTTTTGAGTGAAGATTAATGATAAAAATCAAAATTCATTTTGAATTTTTTAACTTTTATAGTATTAGGCTGCAATATAACAAAATTGAAAACAGGGGTCTGAATATTTCAGTGACTATAATGAGAAAAAATGTGAAATGCACAAAAAAACATGCATCTTTCTTAAATCTCTTTACGAAGGTTTAAGAATAAGACAAATAAGTATTTCTGTCATTTCAGGGCACAAACAAACACAGGCTGGGTTAAAATGAGTTTTGTCACATGCTGTCTTGGATTTGTAAATGATGGCAATGCAATTTCAACTTGACTTTCATCGGCCCTATGACTCACTCAGAATCTACAAGCCTGACTGATTCACGTACAATCAGAAGAGAAGAGAGGGAACAGAGGAAGCTGTCTGTCCACTGAGGCATATATTACGCAACTTATTACCAAAACAACCCTACATAGGGTTGCATAGCTGAGCTTGTTATATTTCATGGATCAAAACAAAATGTCTTCTTGTAAAAAAGTGCGGAAAGATAAGAGATGCGCCAGTCTGTTGTAACTGGGCATTAGGGAAAGAGTATTTAAATAATTGTAATTCAAAGCTGCTAAAATAAAAGTTTTTTAAAACTTTAAACTTTTATAAAATGGGAAGCCATGGCATAGTGTTTCACATGCAGTTCAGATACATTATACATTATACTCAGGGCACACTAGGGACTACAAACAGCTGTTGATCATCCAGGGACACAGTATTACATATCAAGCAACTTTTAAAAGGGGTTGTTATTACAAATTCAGTCATTATTGTGCATTATTGTGTCTTGTGGACTATATGTAAACAACTGATATACTGATATAACTGATATAACTTAGGGCAGTACAAAATGAAAAATTATAGTTTATATGTGGACATACAGGTGTTGGACAATGAAACAGAAATGCCTGGATTTAGACCACAATAATTTATTGGTATGGTGTAGGGCCTCCTTTTGCGGCCAATACAGCATCAATTCGTCTTGGGAGTGACAGATACAAGTCCGGCACAGTGGCCAGAGGGATTTTGAGCCATTCTTCTTGCAGAATAGTGGCCTGGTCACTATGTGATGCTGGTGGAGGAAAACGTTTCCTGACTCGCTCCTCCGAAACACCCCAAAGTGCCTCAATAATAATTTAGATCTGGTGACTGTGCAGGCCATGGGAGATGGTCAACTTCACTTTCATGTTCATTAAACCACTCTGTCACCAGTCTTGCTGTGTGTTTTGCAGTCTTTTGAATTCTGATATGTCACCCATAATGTTGTGTGCATTGCAATATTTTAAGCACAACTGTGCTTTTACACTGCTAATTAAACCTTCACACTCTGCTCTTACTGGTGGAATGTGCAGTCAACGAAGATTGGCCACCAGGCTGGTCAAATTTAGCCATGAAACCTCCAACACAAAATTTTGCCAGTGTTTCAGTTTCATTGTCCAACCCCAGTACATATGTATATGTGGACATACATATGTATATGTGGACATACATATGTATATGTGGATAATGTGCATATCTTTCTAAATTCACAATTCATTTAATGCCTATATTATACATATGCAAACTAAAAAAATGTATCCACTTATCCACTGCAGGAATTCAAGTTGTTTGCAGATTTATGTGTCATAATATCCTGTATCAACTAGAACACATTATGATTTTACTGATTATGAAAGTAGTCTTTTTAGTGGAAGACTTAAAAGGTCAAAACCCCACTTCACAAGGCAGACTACAGAAAATCTTCAAGCTTTGAGTCAGTTGGCTTGCCTAATTCATTTCAATTATGGAAAGCCCAGATTGACTGTTTTCCCATTTGAGTTAAGACCAACCTTAAAAAGACCTCAAAACAGTTAGAATCTTACACAGAATTTTAAATTCTTTACAGGATATGGGGGTCATGAGAAAGTGAATGTTTCGACATAAGAGGAGTGGTTTTCTGGACAATGTCTCAAATCTTACTCTAAAAGTTAGATGACATCATTGCCCAGCATTGTTGCTCTTAGCAGGGAGTAAGACGTGCGTGTGAGACATTTATTAGACTACCATTACTCATCACATAGATACCGGGTGGATATCTCCTACGGTAAAGCTTAGAATAAACACTACTTTAAGTACAGAATAAGTTTTAGAAAAACACATGATTGGCCTGGCATTTACACTCTCCCGCAGACTGAGGTCAGCTATGCTGTGAAGATCATTTGACAATATGCAGCACTTTAACCTTGAGTCCCTTACTACTGATTTCCAGATATGATTTAAGGTCATTAAAAATATTTTTTTACGGTGTCAATTATGTATAGGGTCATTCTGTATTAACTCAACCAAAGGTCCTCGGCTTAATTATAAATATATATTTTTATATATTTTATTATTACAGAAGCAAGACCTACATAAAGCTACGTTTTGTAGCTATGTTTTCCTTATCCTTAATAACTGTATATTTTTAAACTCTCAAAAATCAAGTTAATTCATGTTTTTTATGTGAATAATTTCTGACTTAAACTTAAACACTACACAAAATAATGAAGTACCTGTGTATAATGAAGTAACAATAAAGTGATATTTGGTTTTTGGCAATTGAAAATTTGTAAAAGTCAAAGTTACTCATGGAGGCACATTTAGATCCCCTCATTAGATCTCTGGGACTATACCATATAGGGCCTTAAAAATTTAGCTAATTTTTAATGTAGTTAAAAATGAGAATCTAAAAGGACTTCAAGGCATCTCTAATATGTCCTGAGTTAAAATGTGTGAAAAGAACACAAAAATCACCTTTGACATATAATGTAACAAGGATTTCACAGATAGATCTCAGTGTAAAAATAAAATAATGATGCAAACATCTTTCCCTAGTCACTTTTTCACCCCTGCTAATGTGGCTCCAAATTTCAGGTAAAAACTGTCGTTTTGACCTCTCTCTACAAATTAGTGGTTTACGCAGTAATTATTCATCAATGACGCTTAATATTTTGGCTTTTATTACTATTTATGTCAGTCTTGCAAAAATGGCATAGGTTTAAAAAAACAGATCTGTTTAGAAATTTTAGGAAATTACATATTGTTTAAATAGAGACTGCAGTTATTTAGAGAAACCATATTTTTGCCTAGCCCTAATACCCTACTGTCCATTTTTGAAACATCAAAACACATCATGAGGCTGCTTTGCTGCATCATTGTGTTTTGAGGGAATTGTGAATGACATCATACTGAGTTGCAAGGCGGTTGTGTTAAGTACAACCACTAATTTAACTGTCTTTCATAAATACAGAATACAAATGACCCAAGAAAACATCTGAGACATTAAGTGGCTAAACCCATGCCAGAAGCTGTCTAGGCCAGATGATTATGATATAATCGCAGTTGTTCACATGCACTGTGATTCGTGTCCATTAGCCACTTCTAACAGTTCTTACTCTATATTTAGCTGACCCTTAAGATCTGTTTTGCGATCTTAAGGGTCAAAGGTCACAGCTATTTGCATGCCACATTGTTAAAGAACCAAAGCTTTGAACACGTAACTTGTTAGAGGACATGAAAATACAAGCCTCTTCCCAGCAGTGAAGAGGCTAACCTCTGTCTGTCTGGCCACTTGTCTGTATGTCTCTCTGAACATCAGTGTGAACAAAAAGAAATGTGCCATTGTGTTGAAAAGGAAAGGGCTCTCCTCTTTTGCCGGGAGAGGAAGCTGGAGTAGAGGCAGGACACTTACACCAGCAATGACTTAATCACCCCGGGCCGTCTATGGTTACCAGCAGCAACGGAATTCCCGCAAAGTGTGGGCGACGGAAAACAAGTTGGATATTGTTTAGGTATGATTTAGGATGAGGCAATGAACAGCCCGAGGACAGTTTATGAAGACGAGAAAGAAACAGCGAGAAAAGCAACAGACGTTAGGAATGTGCTGTGTCAGTCGAACTGCGTTTGGGCTTATCAGAGTCCCTAAAGAGTGTCTGTCATTTTCTGCTCCCCAGACAACATAAAAGAGGCAGCCGTTGGTTGCAAAACGGCAGATACGGGCAATAAAACAAAAGGCCTACGCAGGTACAGTGATGCAATATTTACACTCTTTCTGAGTCACTCCAAGTCCTGTCTGCCTGGAAACCATTTCTTACTTGGAGAGCACAAAGCAATCTTTCAACACACTTCAGCCTGTAACATAGCTGACACCATTATGCACATTATTCATAAGTCATAAACTGACCTCATGATATAAACCACAATGGAGAGACATATTTTAAAAAGGTGTTTAAGTGGCAACCTACCTTATGGCAGAACAAATTTTCTTGCCATGAAACACAGTGAAATGTCTTTTAAATCAATGGACAACCAGGACAATGTCTGAGTGTTTAGAAAAGTAGTGGTACACCTTACCTCAATAAACACCCAATGAGGCCTCAAGATGACAAAATCAAGATATTTCTTAGTGTTTGATTGTTTTTATAATGAATATACATATTTGTAGTTATGCCAAGCATAATCAATTGTAAAGAGGAGGCATTCAAATATTGTTGTTGTTGCCTTGAAGTAAAAAAAAATGATATCAACTGATAATGATGCACACAGTAGAACAGCACTGGTGACAGGCATGCACTGTTTTGTCCTGTTGTTACAGACTAACCGTCTATTCAAAACATGAACAAGATTCTTAAAGTGTGTACTCAACACCTTAATAATGGAAAGTAGCAAAATAAAATTAATGGTTAATTTTTTAAACATTAATTTATGGCCCCACTAGGAGCATTTTATGAGGGGAGTTTGAGTTCCTGTAGGTTGATCTGTCAAAGCTGGGCTGATGTAACGTGGGTGTGATGCCTCCAGGTTCAATAACGCCCGGGAGACACACCCAATCCTTCTAACCCTCAGAGCAAACCACCCACACATGCGCACACAGACACACGAAGGAAGAAAGAAGTTCCTCTGATTCCAGTGTTCTGCATAGCTTATTCTAATTCTATACGGTCACAAAAAATTGTGGGTAAGCACATTAAACAAAGGCAATTTGCTGATAAAACCTTAGAGGGCATTCTGAATTGGTTAATGCTCTGTTCTGTAAACTCACAGAATGCAGATTTTTAACAACAAAATTTAAAATGTGATATTGCGGCCCTGTAAAACAAAGAGCAAATGTAACAAAAACAAGTTAAGGTTTCCACCCTTTAAGGTTTCCACTTAATCCATCTTGTTTGTTTCCAAGCAGGGTACATAAGAGCTGCCATCTGAAATGCAGAGATAATTATTTGCAGTACTAATATTTAAGCGCCTTAAAATAATTTTATGTGCCGCTGGCCATCAGCCCCGATAAATAACAAAACAAGAGCAGTACATAAAAGGAGAAAAAAAAATCTTTAAGTATTAAAATAATCTGAGTTAGCGTCTAATTTGAGAGTGGGCAAGTGTTCAGTTTTCCTCCTGAAGTGTCCAAAGAGTGCCAAGTTTAAGATCATACTAAATTTATTTTGTCATGTGTTCAAAGGGACTTGGCTGATGAGGTCCTGAATGTTCTCTTTTTATAAATACGATGTTTGTAACAAAACTGCACTAAACTGGAAAAATGTATTATTAGAAAGGTATTAAAAGGGCTCTTTTATCAAAAAAGTGTGAAAAAGAACCTTCAGAAAAATGTTTATCCAGCTCAAGAGGTCAAACTAAATGATATGAGTTGTTTTATTTTTCACTTATTTTCAATGAAATTAGCTATTTATTTTATATGCCCATTATCAAAATTTGAAACCTATTTATGAATCTAGTTTAATAACCTGATTTGCATGATGCCATTGTAATCGTTTCAGGATAATGGAAATAGTAATAATGAAAAATGCCATAAACAAAAAGGTATGATTAACAAACACACTTACACATACATACACACACATATATAAAATGCATGGATGCATAGATAGATAGCTTTTACCTGGGTTAACCTAAGCAGTTATATAAATAAGTACAATACACCCACTAACAAAGAATCACTATCTGTTCCCAATAGTACTGTGAACCACACACATCTAACTCAAACACAAAACATTTCCATTTCTGCCATTTGCTTTGCCAGTAATAGCTGCAATAGCATCGGGATGTGCTTCAGCAGAACAGGAAGGAAGAGGAAGTGGTGGTTAACTGAATGCCTGCTTCTGTTTATGGTCAGCCTGTACTGTTCTGCTGTGTACTGTTTGATACAAGGTGTTCCTTCAACATTAAGGGAACAACATAGGCTAATGGAACAGTGAAGAATGTTTCCTTACTATGTGCAGTAACCACAGCGGGAAGTAAATTTTTACACTTTTAGAAAATATGAGTGGTGCCTAGTTATGCAAAATTCAATGTCACAATACTAAGGTGTTCTTGGTGGTTGCCAGGGCCTTGCTATGCGGTTTTTAAGGTAATCTGAATGTTTTTAGTTTGATGTTATGTGATTGCAAGTGTATTTTATGTGGTTTCTAGGTGGCAGGCACTGGCCCAATAAAAAGAACCTACCCTTACATCTCTAAAGCTGGGAGTGACATCTGCAATTAAATTTAAAGGGATTAAATCCTCTAAATTATGACAACATAACAGTCACTCCCCAAATTGTGATTACTGTCATAGACAGTAGAACCATAGCAACAGTTTGGTCTCAATGTCTCAAAAAGACCATTAAGGCCAACAGTTTACCCTTTGCAGTGCTGGTTCTTTTTGACCAAAGAAATACTAGTGTATGGTGGCTGTTTATCTTTTATAGAGGCATCATGTTTTGCTTAAGTGTTCAGAATCTTTTTGTGTTTTAAAACGTGTAAACAAGTCAAGCCACATTTTATTTTCCTTGGATTTGCTTGCAACACATTTGGAGATGAGAGACAAAGGCTTTAAAATACTTTATGTTAATACCTAACTAAGTATCTTATCTTGCCTTAACTAAGTAGAAATAAAGATATTACCGATCTCATCTGAGCTTAATCTACACTAAATCTAGTGCAGATTACACTATAACACTACTACACTACACTAGACTATACTAACAGTTCTTTGTTATTAGAAGGAAGCCTCTATAAAGCCTCTAAAACCTGCTCTTTCAGTTCAAACTGGTTTGTCTGCACAGATTAATACACTTAAAATTAACAAATGGTGCTGAGGTGCCTCCACCCTCTGCATCTGTCTGCCTTTATGACTGAGGGTATTTCCTATGTACACTCACGGTTGAGGTGCAGGGTAAATGTACAATTACTAGTTTAAACACTTCAGAGTCTAACCGATATTCAAAATAGAATTCTTGGTGTGCAGGGAACATGGAAGCAAACAGAACTAGAGGAATGTAAAGGTTGAGAGTACACAGGTCACACTGGACAGAGTATTGCAAAAGACATGGAAACTCCAGACAGGCAATTTAAAGTTCTGAAGAAGGTACCTATAAAATGACTGTAAAAAAAAGTCTGTAAAAAAATAAATGTTTGTTAGGCCAGTTGTTATGACATATTACAAAACATTTTATTAAGCAAAAAGCTAAGATGGGTTACATGACTAAGTGAAACACAAAGTATGTCTTGTTTGTCTTGTTTTTTCTATTTTTTACCTTCTTCACAAATATTTCATTATATTTGTATTTATATTTATTTATATTGTGTAATATTTCAGAAAATTAGCTCCCTACAACTTAATCTTGGTTGTAAATAAGAGGTCCCCAGGGCTCAGACTGCCTCTGGTTGTTTGTTTATTACATTAAAATATTCAAAATAAATATTCTGTCATTATTAACTCACCCACATGTCGTTCTGAAACCCTTATGTCTTATTCTTTTGCATTTAACACAAGGAAAAATTTGGATGAATACTGACGCTGCTCTTTCCCCACACAGTGAAGGTGAATGGTCACTAGTGCTGTCACTCTGCTTAACTCATTGTAGACTCCACATAAAAAGTGTCATACAGGACTATTGAAACAACAATATGGGTGAGTAAATGGGTGAACTATCCATTTATTGGGTAAAACATCTTTTTCCAGTCACTGGTGTCTTCTAGCTGTTCCCAAAAACTCTCTCCCAAAAGGCCGATATACTTCCAAGCAGTTTCCTAGTCAGTATGAATGGTGTATTAAGCCTTGCCAAAACACTACCCCTCCTACATCTCTATTGTGAATGCTCCATCCTTCCTGTGATACCAAGTGACTCGTAAAAACTTAAAAAAAAGTGTTGGTGTGGCTGCCAGGAGTAGGCCTATCAGAACTGTACATCAATTCCCGTACACTAATGAAAGGCTCCTGCACAGGGATTTATGGTAAATTTTAGACCCAAAAGAGAGGGAAGAGGCAACTGACAAGCACTGTAATCCAAAACAAAGGAATAGACCCTACAAGAATTATACAATGTCCAGTTATTGTCAGATAATCAGATAAGTCAGATAATAACGCTTCCTAAACTAATTTATAATTTTTTAATAGCTATTAAGCTATTTAAGCTATTTAGTGCCCTAAAAATAGAACAGACTTTATAGTATGTGTGGACATGTGAATGAGGAATCACCTTTTATACACAGTCAAACAATCTGCCTGTTACGGGGAGGCCTCCTCCATGCCACCAGAGGGTACCATCGCCCGAATATTGTGTTTCTGAACTGGACTACATTTCCCATGAGCTTCATATCCAAAACTGATTACTTCCCGTTTGCCGCACCTGCATCTAATCTAAACTCTCTGTGTTGTTGAACTCATTGCGAAGTCTTGTTTTGCCCCAGCTGACATTTCTGAACATTTTTCCTTCTGTTGTTTACCTGGTTACATTTTGGATTGTCTATCCTTTTCTTGATTGTTTGCTGCCTGCCTTTGATCTTGCTTTGGATTACGTTTATGATTGTTATCTGCCTGCCCTGACCTCTGCCTGTATTATCGTTGCTGATTTTGTCTATTCCCTATTGCTCTGTTTGCTGGTGTTTTGACCCATTGCCTGTTTTTGACCACTCTGTAAATGAAGTGCTGCGAATGGATCCACATGACCCAGACCCTTCATTAAAGCCTGTATTTGACCCTCCTGTTTCTAGTTTTTCAAATAGTCCTATTAAGCTACAATACTTTTTAAACCAATCCCTCATTAAGTGTGAATTGCACTGCGGTCAAAACAAGGTCACATTAAAATATGCAATATAGCAAGATTATGCTTAACATAAATTATTAACATAAGCCTAAACAAGACATCACCACAGGCTGAGATCTGTTTGCTGTCTATACTGCAGCCTTGATTCTCAGAAGCCCAGTGAACACTGAGAATGCTTTGATCTCTCCTGTTTTCCTATGGCTGTAACATCACATGTTCCCATCCCAGAGCTCAGACTGCTGTCTTGAATAACTTAACAATTAACTGTTCCTCAACGGCCAGAAAAACCACCAATTAAAATAAAAAGTGGAAAAGCTCAGGACTGCGCTGCTGTAGTGGCGGATAATTAGAAAATACTAAATGAAGACGTGGCAGACAGACATCCCTGATCCGAGTTTAAATTAAAAAGGCTGTTCCTTATAAAAAAAGTAATAATTGTATTTCTGATTTATATAGCTAAAGGAGCTGACTTCTAAATTAACACTTATGGTCTGTAAAAGCAAAAACATGACGCCTAGAAGCAACACCTGACTTTAATACCTGACAGTAACCGGACTTTAACCACCTGACAGTAAATGTGTTTGCGGGGCTTGCTGATGACAAATAAATTGCATTACAACTGACTACAAACGATTCTATAAAATAAAATCTTACATTACTGATCAAGCAAGTTGTTTTGAATGAGCTTAAGTCCTTTTTAGGTCAGTCTATTGGTGGCCATTTCGATCTCATTCTTATTCACAGTTCCTACCTAAATTAATCTCCAAACTGTTCACCATTTCAGTAACATCTTAAATCACCAATAAAGCTTGAAAGGAAATTAATAAAATTTACAGAAATTTAACATCTTTAGCTTATATAACTGTGTTAATCAGGTTGGTGCATGTTTGCTTTCTCATTGGCAAGAGGTAAAAGCATTTTAGCTTTTAGAGGTTCTCACCTGTTAATTAACTGACAATAAAGGGGCCTTTTTAGGTAAAATATGGGAATTTCTTTTTAACAATCGTCATGTTTAATGATACCATTAATTATTTAACAAGTGGCCCGTTTCCTCCTTACACCATCTCTGCTGGAAAAAAACAATCGCAAACTGGCAGATGGCAGAAGTCTGTTTAGGAATGAGACCTGTTTACCTGCTTAGTATATTAGTACACTTCCTGACTTTGAGATGTATAACTGATTCAGATACATCAAACATGAATGATAGTGCCAACTTTCAGGTTCTGAACTTTCAGGTTTTGCTAAGCTTTTGTTCATCATGGCTGGTGTTCTGCTCTGGAGCAATATTTGAGGGAACAAAGACTAGACTATAACATGAGGAAAATGGAAATTTGAACATTTTCGCAACACAATATTTTTTTCACACGTCTAAATGTTCTGGTGTCAACTTCTGCAGACCACCGTTCCAGCCAGGGAAATAAAATGGTGGTTAGTGGCTAATAATACCTGTGGCAGGCTGTAAACAACCCAGACATTTCGCATAGACATTAAACATTTCTCAGAGAAGTGTGAAAACTGTGATATTCCATGTAGTTAGAAAAACAAGCATGCATCCAGCGTCTAAATGCCGGTAATGCGAAAAATAAAATTAAATAATGTTTTTTGGCAACAAGCTTCTGCATGTTGTGAAGTGCAGTGATATGATAATTGTCATGTTACATTCAACACCTCCCTACTGTAAGGCATTATACAGTGCCTTGCAAAAGTATTCATACTCCTTGACCTTTTCCACATTTTGTCACATTACAACCACAAACTTAAATGTTTTTTATTGAGATTATTTAATAGACCAACACAAAGTAGCACATAATTGTGAAGTGGAACGAAAATGATACATGGTTTTCAAAATTTTAAGCAAATAAAAATCTGAAAAGTGTAGTGTGCATTTGTATTTAGCCCCCCTGCGTCAAAACTTTGTAGAGCGACCTTTCGCTGCAATTACAGCTGTAAGTCTTTTGGGGTATGTCTCTACCAGCTTTGCACATCTAGAGACTGAAATTTTTGCCCATTCTTCTTTGCAAAATAGCTCAAGCTCAGCCAGATTGGATGTGAAGAGTCTGCGAACAGCAATTTTCAAGTCTTGCCACAGATGCTCAATGGGATTTAGGTCTGGACTTTGACTGAGCCATTCTAACACATGAATATTCTTTGATCCAAACCATTCCATTGTAGCTCTGGCTGTATGTTTAAGGTCACTGTCTTGCTGGAAGGTGAATCTCCTTCGCAGTCTCAAATCTTTTGCAGCCTCCAACATGTTTTCTTCCAGGATTGCCCTGTATTTAGCTCTATCCATCTTCCCATCAACTCCTTCCCTGTCCCTGCTGAAGATGGTGTGTTCAGGGTGATGAGCAGTGTTACTTTTCCGCTACACATAATGCTTTGCATTAAGGCCAAGAAGTTCAACTTTGGTCTCATCTGACCAGAGCACCTTTTTCCGCATGTTTGCTGTGTCCCCTACATGGCTTGTGGCAAACTGCAAACTGGACTTCTTATGTCTTTTTCAACAATGGCTTTCTTCTTGCCACTCTTCCATAAAGGCCAGATTTGTAGAGTACACAATTTATAGTTGTCCTGTGGACAGATTCTCCCACCTGAGCTGTGGATTTCTGAGCTGTGGATTTCTTTAACTAATTAGGTGACTTCTGAAGGCAATTGATTGCACTGGATTTCATTTAGGGCAGGGGTGTCAAACATACGGCGCGGGATGATTTGAACAATGATATTAAATATTAAATCTTTTTTATTATCATTAGTAGTAGTAGTAGTAGTATTAAATAAAGTCTATGTCTGGGTATTCGCTGCAATATTGAGTTTGGTTTTATTCACTTTAATCATTTCATCATTGATCATTTAATTGCACATCTACCGGAACCTCTAACACGCACGCGCATTATAAAGCGGTGCCTAAATCAAATTTCGAACACATTGGCTATTTGAAGATGTGTGGCAAGCACTCACGATTTTAAAAAATGTCAAAAAAAAAAAAAATTATGTTTCAGGAGAAATGGAAAGAAGTATTTCTTCTGTAAGGTCAACAGCAAGCCGGTATTAATCTGCTCATAAGCCGTGGCTGTGCAAAAGGAGTACAACATTAAACAGCACTATGACATACACGCAAATAAATATGATAAATACACTGGACAGCCCAGAACGGAAAAAAGTGAATGATTTTGATTTTGTTAAATGCTATTATAAGCTATTGAGTTGTTAAAGGCAGTTTTTTAAAATTGTGCAATGTTTTTCTAGTTTGTAAATTATATTGTAGCCTATAGCTTCATATTTAATGTAACTGTCTGTATGCAGAGTTTGTAGCATTTTTTATTTCTTATTTTATCATTACTAAGAAATGTCTGACAAGACATTTATACATTTATTAAACATTTATCTAATATTCATGTTTAAAGGAAAGGATTTTGCTTGCCATTACTTGGCATTATTTTGTTCTCTTTTTTTTTTCACATTCCGGAGTGTTAATAGTTAACAGTTTCTGAGGACTTATTAAATGCAGTTTTACAGAATATTGTGTCTTTCTAGGTTGTTGTTTTTTTGCAAATTAATTTGTAATTTGATGCACTTCTTAAAAATAATAATATAAAAAAAGGAGATTCACATTTCTTCTCATGGTCACATTTCTTCTCATCCAGCCCTCACCCTAAAATGAGTTTGACACCCCTGATTTAGGGGTATCAGAGTACAGGGGGCTGAATACAAATGCACGCCACACTTCTCAGATCATTTTCGTCTAATTTTCGTTTCACTTCACAATTCTGTGCTACTTTGTGTTGGTCTATCACATCAAATCTCAATAAAAACATTTAAGTTTGTGGTTGCAACGTGACAAAATGTTAAAAAGTTCAAGGAGTATAAATACTTTTGCAAGGCACTGTATGTGCTCTTCCAACTAAAGGCTGTATACACATTATACATATATGTGTCTGTGTGAGTCTGTAAACTATATGTATACACATATAGTGCATACATCATTTAATATTTAAAAGTAGTAACCAACATAGCTCAACTGGTTGTAAAGACCAGAAGCAAATGAAATTAAAATCTGGAATAGGAACATAAACAAATTCTGGTTTTGGTCGGTTTTTTGGTCTGATGTAGCATATCAAACCAAAATTTCCAGACATTTTGGATAATTTGTTTGGTAATATATATAAAACGATGGGGGAAATGGCAGCAAACCAGTAAAGGAAAAATGTCCCTGGAAAAGATGATGTATGACTGGGCGCACACACATACTGCAGCAGCTAAGATGCAAGGTAAACACATGGACAGAAAGCAGTGCTGGCAGTATAGAGGTGCTTCCCCCCTCATGTTTTCAGCTGCACTGAAGAGACGATGAGCAATAGTCGCCGTCTCACAGACTCTGACATAAGCAGGGGATTTTTTTAATTCCCGTTACTCCCTAAAAATAGTCTGGAGGACAGCTTTAAGCAATCAGGGTATGAAGAGTCTTAACAATAGTCCAGACAAATCTATACCATGTCTTGACAAACACTCCCTTTCTTATGAACAGAACATTATAAATATAATCATAATAATGATTAATAATGGTAAATAAACAATACCTGTTTCATTTGAATGTAGCTTTCCCCCCAAGAAATCTGCCTTGTCCATTTACATTTTCTGGGTTACGCAGGGTGCACACTGTACGATTTTTGCCACAATTCAGCCATGTCAGATACATTTTGAGAATCCTAAAGATTTCTGTGATTTCTAGAACAAAATCTTAAGTCTTTGATTGCTAGTTTTACATGTTCACTGACAGCCGATTAAAGGCCATCACAATCAAATTTCTGCTCTAATAAAATTCTGCAAGTGTGGCTACTATAATGAAGAGATTGCTTTTGTTTGCTAGCCACAATTTTTATTCTGCATGTGAATGCAGCTCACCATCACTGAAAGTGTCATTGATTAATAATGTAAAACTCCGGAAGAGTCTTCTTGCGTGTGTGCATTTTTAAGAATTCTTAACTGTATCCCACAGTCTGGTATGGCTTAAAGCTGTGATCATGTCCGTGCAGTCTGTCAACATTCGTGAAGGACTACTAAATACCAAGTGTGGCTTTTACTAGACGTTAAGTAAGCATACAATAGATCAGGGGTCACCAACCTTTTTGAAACTGAGAGCTACTTCATGGGTACTGAGTCATACGAAGGGCTACCAGCTTGATACACTCTTCTGAAATAACAAATTTGCTCAGTTTGCCTCTAGTTATACATTATTAATAATGATTAATGATACTCATCTATGTGAAGACACTGATCACGTTAATGATTTCTCACAATAATTATCAACAATGACAACAAGGTAGGAAACAGATATCGATATTTAGCACTTTATTTCTATTAATCTCAGTAATTGTTAAATTTTTAGATGATCACTTACATCACTACATTTCATAGGAAAAATGTCCCATTTTCACTAG
>JAZGTI010001428.1:0-44644 GCA_036877585.1 Botia kubotai
TGACCACAAGTAGGGTGTAAGTTAACCTCATTAAATATTTTAAACGTGAAAATAAGAAATTGAATTTAATTGTAGTTACATGTTTGCTAACAAAATAAACAAATTAAAAGCCATTTGTGTGGTGTGGCTTTTGTGTTCATGGTTAAGTGCTAGTCTAATTTCAGCATAATAGGAGACATTTACTAGCCTTGGTCTTTAATTAACATTAACATGAATTTGTGTGCGGCCTACATTGCAAACCGTCTTGGTTGCAATTGGTCAAATCGGTGTTTTGAGCAAATAAATTGCATTCCCGCTGAAAAACAAGCGTTCTAGCGGGAAAATGTTATGAATTAAAATTATGGGGAAACACGCCACAGCAATAATTAACTTCTCCATTTTCCTTGGGAACTAATGTGGCCGGAACCAAAGTTTACAGGACTGCGTTCTTTGGAAACCTCTCAAGCGGTGAACTTCTACATTGCGATTGGTTGCCGCCGAGGCGCGTCATAGCTCATTACCATAAAGTTGACCTGACTTCAACTTTCCCCGATGCCCACCCACACCGCCCAAAACGCGCCGCTTCTCGCCGCCGGCTCACATTGAAAATGAATGACTTCCGGCCACTTTGACGCTCTCGCCGGCGGCGGTGTGAACGCACAGTAAAGATTCGTTCAAGAACGACCCATCACTAGTAACAAATGAGTATAAAGTAGCAAAAGCTATGGAGAATGCAGTCCACCATCTTGGCTGTATTGGTCACATGACTAAAATGCGTCATCGTTTTCAAAAGCCTGTTTTCACAGTCCACACTGCGACGCGAAAACGGCGAAATTTATTCATTTTGGAGAGCGTTTTCAAAACGCTACGTTTTCGTTGACTTAAAACGCCGTCAGTGTGGACAGAAGGCCAAAACGGAGAGAAAAATATGCGTTTTCAAACGAAAACCTACTAGTGTGGACATGGCCTATGATATAACTAGGAAGTTCACATATCACACCTCATAATTGGCTGATTAGTTAGCAAAAAAGGTTCAGATATCACTTCCCATAAACTACAGCACAAAACTTTTAGCAGTCTCCATGTACGCCCGTTCGTGCAGAAACACGTGCACGAGTATAGGCTCAAAGGGAGAAACTATTCACGCGCAGGGAAACCACACGCAAATATTTACTAAGCGAGAAAAATACACATTTTTTATTCTAGTATTTAAAAAACAAATGTTATATTCTAGTAAGACACTGGTGTTTATTATTCTACGACAGATGCACAAAACTAGCGTATGAATATTTTGTTCAGATGGAACGTTCATCCACAGAATTACCATTGCGTGCGGCTAGAATGAGTATGGGCTTTAGCCGTAATCATACAGTAGTGGGCGGAACTTCCGTGGCTCGGCCGTTGTTAAATAATTCCTATCGTTTATCTTCGTGTATTTTATGTAAACCTAGAAAAATCTAATTGTCATTTTTACGTGTAAATTATTGTTTAGAATGCTTTTAAAGATCCAGATGGACAGCTCGGTTACGTGATACCTATTACTTCTCTCAGTGCAGGCAAAAATTTTAGCATTTGTGTAATATAGACATTTAATTACTTGTCTTCCTATTATCATTTTTTATTTTTACTTTTAAATATTTGCAGGTTTGGTCCTCCATAGCAGGTCAATATAATGGTTGTTTGTGGTAAGAGCATTAGGAATTTAATTCAGTTATTTAATAGAGATAGTTGCAACAGGCTTGCAGAGTACATAAGATAACGCGGTGTGTTAGACTAATATCCTATTTATAGCACAAACATCTCTAATAATACAATAAAAGTCCAGGGATTTGAAAGCGGTTTCATGGAAATTTGTTTTGTGAGCCGCCTAGCGCCCCCTGTAGAAGTAATTTGTACAACACAGACACTAATACTAGTTGCTAACATTCGCCACTCAATTATTTCCACACAGATCGGTTTGATGTTATGGCGTCCTCCTGTTCACAGGCGTTTAGACATCATGTGTGTAAAATGAGGAGAATATTTTATAACTACCCGCAGAAATCAGCCAGGTAAGATAAATCCACGTACACGGGCTCATTTGGGCGGTTTTAATATGTGACATTTTTTGTCTTTTTTGCCTTACTGACATCCCTGGTTGTCTGTAGGTCATTTCGAGTGATTGTATGTATGAGACCATGTAGGACACTATATGATAATATATGTAAAGTAGGTAAAGATATGTAAAGTTCACCAGATGCATGAAAATACTGATCATATGGTTTGATTACAGGCCTTTTAGTCTGGGTTTTGCTGCATATAAACAACCTGCAGTTTCAGCATCAGGTTAGACAACCACTTTAATAAGACACCCACGAGCGTTATTAGAAAAGATGCTTTCTGTTTAGCAATTTAACTCTGTGCCATCTCTTTATTATTATCTGTTAAAGAAATAACTATTCAAAAGAAGAAAACATGGTAAGTGCTTTTAAGTTCTTAGTCGTTATTTTAGTGATTAATTATTAATTTACTTAATGAATAATCATCAACAATAATTGCTAAAAATAATTGTTTATATAATGTTGTTTATCAGGAGTAAGGAGGCTGTCTTACAAGCACTGGCCTCAACTGTAAACAGGGTATGTAAAACTGTACCTTATGTCTACCATTCTGCTGAAGTTCCTCATTTAGAAACTCCTTGCACAATTATTACATATGTGTATACAAACTCCAGGATCCTACAGCAGCACATTACAGATTTCGGGATGATCCATATCTCACACCCAAAACATCAGGAGAGTTTGTGAGTACATTACAGTTAAATCAACTGTAAAGAACTTCTGTCAGGTCAGATGTCTGTTACAATTCATCATTAGTTATGTCATTATTTGAATTGAGAGTTAGCATTTTTATTACTGAAAACCCCAAAAAAGGTTTCTTTGTTAAACAGGGACAACATCGTAATAATAAAATGAATGTTTACGGATGGCAAACGTGGAATAATAATTTGACAGGTTTTACACCTTTGTAAAATCAATAATTGTGGTAATGTAAAAAAAACATTAAAAGAAAGCACTTTTCTTTCGTTGTTCTACACAGAAATTATTTTCCATGTCCCAAGAATCAGGCAGAAATGCTGCTAAATTTTTCATTAATAAGTTCCCCAAATACTTCCAGAAAGACTACGCAGAGCCTCATGTCCCAGTGAGTGTGAAGTTTTAGTATTTGCTGGATTGACATGATGTCTGATTGAGGCTCAGGGTGATAAAGGATTTGTTTCTTATTCTGTCTGAAGTGTCTAATGCCAGAAAGACTTGAGGTTCAAATAGAGGACGTATCAGAAGCTGCTCTAATAGAAAGAATCCAGCTGAGGAAAGTCAAAGCTGGTGTGGATGTGTACGATCAGCTGCTTCAGTCTGGTAAGAACTTCACCAAACCCTCCAAATGCTTGATGTTTAATATTGACATCGTTATCATCAAACCTCTCTGCTGTGTTTAAATAATTGATTCATGACTAAATTCTACCTATGACTAAATTCATGACTAAAGGTACCTCTGTGTCATTGGATGTGACCAATCAGCTGTTAGACCTCATTTGTTTTTATGGAGACTGTGATCCTGTACAAGATCTTCCAGAACAGAGGACGGAGGAAAACGTATGTACTAGTTGTCACACACTAAAGCAAAGGTGTAGGTCTTCTACTGTTTTGAACAAAACGCAGAACATTGTCATGTTAGCATTGAAATTCTTATGGTAAATTCTACAAGAAAAATACAAATAATGATTGACAATAGCGTTAATACAATACAGTTAAATAGCATAAGTGAAGCGTGCAGAGGTTGCAGCATGTAAGTTCTCTGATTATATACTCCACTTGTGTATTTAATATGATTGTAAATTAACATGTTTGTGACCTCAGGGGGAGGTGCAGGAGGAATCGCAGAGCAATAGAGGAAGACCACCAAAAGCCTCTGATTTACTGAGGACTGTCTGGAAGTGAGTGATCACAGGTTATGCACACACACACACACACACACACACATAATTAGAATAAAACTGGTTGTAAAATGGCATTTCTCTTTCTTATTCTCTTCTCAGAGAGAATAATAATAATGCAGAGAGAATATTTGTGCTTCTCTCAGAGCCGAACACTCATTCATACAGTGCTGTAATTAGGGGCATGGTGAAGGTACAAATGCATTTTATTCTGTTTGTCTTTTCATACATGTGTCTTTTTCTGTTGCTTGTTAATGTTAACTGTTGTGTGCTTGATTTGACAGCATGGTGCTTTCTCCAAAGCTTTCAGCATCTACACTGACCTGCTAAACAACCGCCTGACAGGTGATTAACTTATTAAAATGAAGTGTTGAAAGCATAAAGGGGTAGTTTATCTAAAAATTCCCCTTCTGTTATTCCAGATCTTTCTTCCATGGAAAATAAAAGATCTTTAACAGAATTCCCAGACTTATTCTCTGACCAGAAAGTAAAAAAAACTAAAGTAGTTAATGCAGCTTGTGCTGTATTTCAAGTCTGAAGCCATAGGATAGCTTTAATGAGGAACTCATTAGATTGTATTTGCACACATTCACCTGTCATCAAAGCAGCTGTGATGTCCGATGGTGTTGGTTTTAAATGTCTTGTAACAAACAATGTGTCAGTGATGCATCAGTTTGAATATGCACAGGAATGAATATATGAGATGTTTAAATTCATTTTTGGGTAAACTATTTCTTTTATTATAACTAAAAGATGATGTTTTGTAAATAAGCAGTTGCAGCTAAATGGTGTTCTTGTTTTCTTCTGTAGCTGATGTGCAGACCTTTAATGCTCTGATCTCTGCCGCTCCAGAAGTTCAGGAGAAATACAACGAGAAATGGGAGCTGATACTGGTATGTCAATGTGTGATAAAACCGCTTTCAGAAGTCAATTACATCCACAGCAGCTGGTTAGGTTATATTGTTTTGAACCAGCTGTGTGTAAAAACAGTAGAAGTCTTTGGAATGTCCCTATTTTTATAGATAAGTAATCGTGTGTGTTTATGTGCATGTTTTATAGGATCTCTTAAAGCAGATGGCAGAGCAGAAGGTCAAGCCAAACCTCCTGACATTTAACGCTGTGCTGAAGGCTTTAAGACGCTGTGGAGCTCTGGGAAGATCACAGGCCTTTTCCGTCATCAGTGAGATGAAAGCTCTATCCATCGGTCTGTTCCTGATTCATTCATGTTTTGAGGTCTAATAATATTAATGGTTGTTTTCTAAAGTTTGGTTAAGTTTGTTATTGTCTATTATCTGTTTTTACAGTTTTCTGTTCTCTGTTTCAGAGCCCAGTTTGGCCTCCTACAATCATGTGCTGTGCATCTTTTATAAAGCAGGTAGTACACAGGTTATTTTTGTATGTGTGTTTCTAATGCCTCTTGTGCATTTTAAAAAAGTAAAATAGGCATTTAACATGCCTTTGAACACAAAACGTGATCATGTGTCATTTATTTTCCATTATGCTGTGCTCTGCAGGTGCCCCAGTTCAGGGCCAATCAGACATTTTACAGGAAGTGATGAATGAGGTGTCAGGAAAGAGCTTCACTCCACAGGACCCTGATGATGGTATGACCTCATTATTACACTGGTTAGTTAGTGGGGTTTGAAAAGTCACAGTGGGACATTACAAGTTCATACATCAACATTCATGCATAGGCACAATAAAGCTTGACTCCTCCATTTGTCATAATCTCTTGTATTTACATAACACTCAATATATGTACATATGTGGGAACTGACTCCTTTTTTTTGTTTTGCAGTGCAGTTCTTTATTACCGCTATGAGGATTGTAAGTGCATTTCAATGACACTTTACATTAATGTAGTATTAATGTCATTCCACATTTGATGTGTAAGGTCTTTGTCTTTCTACAGTGTCTTGACACTAAAGATATGGAGCAGGCGTACAGAGTCCACGAGCTGCTCGGGCGCGGAGATAATTGGAGATTGCTGGGGAATGATTTCCAACACAGCATCTACTAGTGAGTAAAAAACCTACAAAACTGAGAGAACTTCAGTGCAATGTTATAACTTTCCCCTTAAAAATTTACCAATGAGATTAATAATTTGTAAAAATAGAAAACATCTATACACATTTTGAAAAATCAACCCACAAATGACTGAGAGTTGACTGTGTTTGAAATATTACACTCATCACCCTGATCCCTAAATAATAGGGTCATTTATAAAACGGATAATCCTCTCCACTGTCTTGCAGTGCAAGGTTCTTCAGTCTGCTGTGTATGATGGAGAACGTTGATGTAGTGTTGAAGTGGTACAGAGATCTGATTCCCTCAGTGAGTGAACATTAAAACACTCTTCCTTTAAACACAGTGTTCAGAAGTGCAGTTCATGTAGTCTGATGTGCTCTGATTCACAGGTGTATTACCCCAATTCTAATGTCATGAGAGATTTACTGCAAGCACTCGATACCGACAATAGATTAGACCTCATTCCCCAGATATGGAAAGGTGAAGATGTTTTATTGAATATTTAAATACACAAACATGCAGGTAATGTCAACAAAATGTAGCATGATTTAATATAATTATGCTTTACTGTTTGCCATGAGGTTGTCATGCTGGTATTTCTTCTGTACAACCTGTATGCTTTTATTTTTCCATGAAAGCCAGTAGAAATTCCGTGTTCACAGTGACTTTACATTTTTCTAACATTAATTCTTTCTGCAGATATCAAACATTTGGGCCATGCAAACAGACAGAAGCTGGTTGAAGAGGTTCTGACCCTCATGGCCAGAGAGAAACAAATTCAGGAGGTAAAACAGGCCCTTAGTAACAAAAGCTAAACATCTGGTATAATATGTAAAGAGATATCACACAAAATCAAAGCTGTGCTGGTTTGTGACTCATCTGTGTGTTTTGTTGAGCAGGTGCAGGAGTCTTTTGCTCAATGTGCACTGGATGTGAAGAAAACGTTTGAGACAGGAGACCGTGGAAAGGTTATGCTGAGCTGGACAGTTGCTTCACTCAGCAACATAATTTTAATATTACTGGCAGCTCAGAGGAGACATGAGGCCTGGTAACATCCTCACCTTCTGTGATGTGATCAATATAACATTCTGGGCTAAACAGTTTATAGATTTTATTTCTTCATTTAGGGACATGCTAAAGCTCTTCAAAACGCATAACAGAGTTCCAAGGTATGATTGATTTTACATTTCTCTGATATTGCCATGAGTTTCCATGAAAGAACCCTGTAGATATTGGGTACAAAATTGCCTGTAGGGAATCCTACAGGCAATTTTGCACCAATATTTCATAAGAGATAAAATACATTTGAGTACATCAGAAGGTTTAAACTAACATGTTTTGTCAGTGAGGAGCTGCTGGAGAAGTTTTTGACATGTATAAAAGAGAGCGGTGATGTTAATCAGGCAGTAGAACTGGTACAGATCGCAACTGCTTTCTGTCTGTTGGACATCTCAAATCTCATCGAAAGGGTTCAGCGGGAATTTCAGCTGTTAGAGCAGCACAAGTGAGTTTCACCTGCCTCACAACTCTAAGAATTTCACATACCAATACAAATTATACTCTGGTCATCAGCCATCTTTGTCGTCATGCAGGAGAATCTTGTCCGATCTGGAAATACAGACGTGTAACACCGGGTGACTTTCTACAGCATGGATTGGCTGTTGAATATCTACAGAAAAGTGTATCATCTAATTTTAAGTGTCACTAATACTTCTGTATACAGAGATGGAAACTGTTAATGTTTTTACTTTGAAAATGGTTTGATGGATTATTAAATACTTTCTAGTTACTCGTTTTGCCTTAAATAAAGCACTGTGTACTCAAGCATGTGAAACAGCAGGGAATATAGCATTTTTGTTTAGTAGAAAAAACACCCCAATTTAAGGACAGTGAAATGAGTTTTGTATGATCTTGCGAGAATATTTAATGTCCTAGGGGTTTTTTCAAAGACAAAGATGTGCACAGCAGAGGGAAATTGACAGGATATAATAAAAATAAACACAATGGTTTTAAATGGGTATTTTTTATATGCTCCGATTATTGAGAGGTTTAAACTTCTGACAGGCTGCTCCAGTGCTGTAACCATTGTGCCCTTGAGCAAGACCCTAAACCATATGTTGCCATGGCAGGGACTTGGTGTGTAAAACATTCAATTGCGTGTGCTAAATGAAAAAGTTACTTCCCAGTAACTACAGCTCCACTAATACAGTTCTAATAACTGGAAGCCTGTACTAGTATCACTGAGGTACAAACATAAAGATGATGTACATACGCTGGGAGCATTGAAAACTACAAGGGAATAAAATATCTGTGTTAGAAAATACATTTCAATAAGCATCTAGTTGCCGTTTTAACAGATGATTGACGGAGCAAAAGTCCTTTATGATCAGTGAGTGTTGATCAACTGGTATAGCATTGTGTTAGCAACACAAAGGTCAGTTAAATTCCCAGGGAACACCTATACTAAATGTTTACCATTAATAGACTGCCAATTTGAATAAAAGCATCTGCCAAATTCATAAATGTAACATGGAATAGAATTTACTGTAAGGTAAACATCAGCGGAGGATCAGCTAAACCTTGCAGTTGTTTTAACAAACACAAACTAGATCTTGAAAGAATAGAAATCATTAAATGGTACACGTTAAACTATTCTAAATTGTCTTTGAAGGAAAATGAATGAAGATAAATGCCATTCTTGTCAACAAACATGATTTATTGATATCCAACACAGAAGGATTGATTAATCCCCGCTAGTCTGCTTAATAAACAACCTTTAAATTGAAACTGAAGCGTTGCATGTAAAATTTTAGACATTTAACAGGCTAGTGTCACACGTGCGTGGTACTGACCTGAAGGTCCTTCTACCTGTTAAATGCACACTTGATACTAACCAGTGGCAGGCGTCATGCACAGAGGAATGCCCAAACCCTTTAGATCACCATATTTTTCACTGTATGAGGTACATACTGACATTCCAAATTGATAGTTCTGGATGGTAGACCACTTAAGAATTGTTTTGAGGGCAGAGCCTTTCTGCAGAAGTGCTTTGGACAAATAAGAAAAAAAATAGGCTAGCACACACCATATTTATAAATTAACCTGAAGAGCATCAGGTTCCGTTAATAGTGGGCAAGTAACACTCCTCGTAATTTACAGAGTGGCCAATGGCTAATGGGCCTGTGTGGTGCCCAATCCCACTGCATTAGCATACGCTGACAGCAGGCTAATCACCTGCTTTGTTTCTAAAGTGAGCCGGGCTTCTTTAAGCCAGTCTTGTGCCACATGACGCGACTCGCCTTGTAGTTGGTTAATGAACTTAGCAGCTAGTTCTAGGTCGCCGCGCTCGATGCTATAGGTTGCATAGGCAAGCAGCTTAAATGTGTCAAGATCCTCAGGTGCCAGTTTAGCAGGAGGCGCTTCTTGTTTTCTCTCAAACAAAAGGATGGACTGTAGGTAGGACAGGAAGTACTGGTATAGGCTGTTGTGGGTTTCGTCAATGAGTGCAACGCGTCGGGCGAGACGGCGGATGCCGTAGAAATGTGCACGAAGGGAAGCTTCACTGTAGATTCCCCGGCTGAGAGATTCCTCAGGAATAGCAGTGGCCAAAGCCTGAGCAAATTCATTTTCCAAACAGCTCTCTATAATGGCACGGACAGCGACATCTAGTGGCTCAGTGGGGGAATCGGCACCTGCAGATTTGAGGGTGTAGTTTAGAGCCTCCACAGACAGCCACAGCTGGTGAGCTCTACAGGCCTCTTCCTCAGCAATCACATGACCTATAAACAAAGCAAAATTTAATAAATTTAATAAATGTAATTTGGAATTAAGTTCAAAAGCAAACAAGATGCAAGCTAATGGCTGCCCTGCAATACGGTTAAAGTACTGTCAGAGTTCAAGTTCAGACGTACTGTCTATAGCCTCTTCAATAGCCTTCAGCCGGGCATATGCTGAATTCATGTCCAGGGTAAAGGTGTCCAGTTGCTCTTGAGTCAGTCTATGATAATGAGTTTCCTGCTCCATCATCTTACTGTTCAGGATCTACAAAAAATGACAGTTGAAGTTTTTTTTTTAATAAAGCTGCTGTAATACATATCCCATTTAGTGTACTTCTCTCATTCATTTATCTACAGTTTTCCCTCATCTGAGTATGTGGAGAACGGCTGTTGAGTCACACTGTCGCTGACACTCTTAGTGCGTAATAATATAAATACTTATTATGCCATGTTTAACATTACCTCTTCCTCCCCACTAAAGGTCGCTGTTTGACATAGGTTAAGTTAAAATCCAGTTTGCATAACTATTTGTTACGCGTCATAGCGTAAAAGCACGCAAAGCACAGCAGCCATTTCGCAGCAGACAGATTGCGTGTTTCTTTCAATTTGTTGTGTAAAACCCCTAAAAAGCTTTGCTTGTAAGTTTATAGTTTTTATATTCATTATTTTTTAAACTTGTTTGTATTTTGTTAAGAGTTAAAAATGCTGGAAGCAGGCTAGCGTTTCACATGCATTATATTCACTTGACACACGCATGAAGAGGACAGAATAATAAGTAATGTTGTTTGGTGTACATTCTTTTTTTGACTGTATCAGTTTACATCTAGATGGGCTGGCCTTTTAACAAAAGAAATTACACCCTGAAGTGCTTAAGTTAAACACTAAAGAACAGATCAGGTGTGTACCTCAGATTGGGTGCATCTCACAGATCTAGTGTGTGTTGGTACCTGCTGGGCCTCTTCACGCAACTCCTGTTCCTGAACCTTCAGCACATCCCGCAGGTGATCTGTGTGTGCAGCAGCCTGACGCCGCAGCTGTGTCCTCATCTCTGCCTCCATCACCTCACGCACTTCCTGCATCTGTTCATACACGTTTTGAGGACTGTATATTCTGTTCCCTAATCCTCACACAAACCTTTATAATTTTTTTCTTTTAAATAAGCATCAGTATGTTTACTAAATCAAATTTCCTCATACTAGTGGTCCATACAATGTGAGTAAGACTTTTACTATCCTTGAGAGGGACACGCACAAGGTTCTTAATACAGCTGCACGCCATCCAAACATTATCTAAAGCATTTGCATACAACAAATTGCTAATATTACATTACAATTATAATATTACATTACTCCTTGGCTTTATAGACACCCTCTCCTTGAAGGGCCGTCTGTGGCCGTCACATACAACCTTTTTAAAAACAGTAGGTTATATGCCATTTTAAAGATGGCCAAGGTGTTTCCTACACTCACATTCAACACAGCAGCATCAACATCTATAGCAGGGGTCACCAACATGGTGCCCGTGGGCACCAGGTCGCCCCCAAGGACCATATAAGTCGCCGGCAGGCCTGTTCTAAAAATAGCACAACTCACTAGTGAGCTGTGTCTAAAATTGAATTTTTTTTCTGTTGCTATTCTTTTTTAATCACACTTAATCTCGCATTTATATAGATTTAAAAATAATATCTTAAAAATATGTTTATTATACATGAAGTTTAGTTGTTATTTCAGAAGAGTGTATCAAACTGGTAGCCCTTCATATGACTCAGTACCCATGAAGTAGCTCTCAGTTTTAAAAAGGTTGGTGACCCCTCATCTAGAGTTTTAGCAAATATTTTAAAGCTGATTTAGCTGTTGCTACCATAATGTTCACACCTTCCTTTCCTGTTCCAGTCTCATATCCTCACGGCTATTTTTCAAAGCAGAAACCACGGCTCTCTCCACAGCTTTATCATGCTCCAGCTTCTGCTGCTCCAGAGCCATCTCGATGCGGACCTGCTCCCTTACTCGTTGCTCAGCCAGCTCACGGTTCAGCTGGTCGATGCGGCGGTGGGCGTGAGCGATCAAAGCATTCAGATCATCTGCGCTTAGCTTCCCCGCTGAAAACAACAAAACCATTTAAAACTGACTAGGAATTAACTAGGAATTGTTCAGTTTTGTGGATCAACAGATGACCTGATTCAAAAGAATGATTAATTCATTCTTCATACATTTATTCATACATCAGACATTGCTGCTTCTCACTTAACGCAAAACATGAAAAATAAATTTTAGGCGGTTTCATAGTGCATGAGTCATATTTTTGTGTGTCTGCATCCTTTCTGAAGCCTGGAAGCTCAAGCTCCTGCTCATGTAAACTTTAACACAGTAAAACATGACCAAACCTTCATCCCCAACATAAAAGTTTAAGCCCACTTTGAACAATCAAAGGGTTCAACATAAGGTTTCATAAGGCTTAATGTAAATTAACAGAAGAGTACATGCAACCCCCACCCTGAAATACCACCCAAACACACAGTTGGAAAAACAGAAAAAAAAACCAAACCAAGTAGAGGTATGTAAACACTGAAATATTACTCAGCCCCTTCCAGTTGGCCTGGATCTCAGGTGTGATGCTGGCCAGTTCCTTCTGGAACTGAACTTTGGCTTCATTCACCAGCTCACTGTACTGAGACACAATTTTTGCCTCCGTCTGTGCCACCTGCACCTGCAGTCAAGACACACAACGCTTAGGCGGAATGTACAAACATGATGCTACAGTTTCTCATATGAATGCTCATTACTGCAGTCAGATCTACACACTCACTTTGGTCACAATGTTGTCCAGGTCCACAATCATGTTGTGCAAGTTCTCCTCTGCTGCCAGTATCTGTGGTCTGGCTGCACTGATCTTGGATTCTTTAGCGCTGTTGATCACTCCACGAAGACTCTCCAGCTCTTCCCTAACAACATCAGTCAAACACTATCAATACAGTACGATAAAAAAAAAAACATCAATGAGTCTCAATTTAATGTATGCCATTTTTGAGTGATGTGACAGCAATTATTGTAGGCATTTAGTTTTTATAAGGAAAGATGCTGATGTTTTAGTCACTGTATAATTTATAGCAATAAATCAAGCTTAGTAAGTTATTCTAATTTTGTCTGTTGAACTTAAACATGACTTTACACTGCCAATCTTTTTGGCAGAAAAAATTCTCTCATCATTTACATTAATTAATTGTATAAACAGACTAGTGTTGGTTGATAAACCAATACTAAAAAGTACTGCGATACCCTGCAGTTAAAATGGTAATTGCATTTCCCATGTTTTACGAGTTACGACCCAGTCATATTTAAATTGTAATTACCCATTTGTGATTTTATTCCCTCAGCGTCGCATACGGAGTGTGCCAAAACTCAAAAGCAATCACAAATCTCTTTGCATTTACAACACCTTCACACAAACCTGTAACTCGGTGACAGGGGTGGGACTATACTATGTGGTGTATTGGGAAGTGATGTCACCCATGAGGGAAGTGATTTCTTTAAGAGCGTTGCAACGAACAGCATAACCATCATCCTTACCTAAGTGTTTATATTAAGCATTTTGCAATAAATTCTGCCAAAACATGGCAACGGAGAAGCGGTTGCTATTGTTACAAAATCTCCCACATTAAATAGAATAACCTCGCTGAAATACCTCGCTGAGGCGTACAATCACATGTGATTTGATGTCTAACTTAGCATAGGGTTTGTAAATGGTAAACTTCTAATATTTTTATTGTATATATTTTTATTATTTTATGTATGTATGTATTCTACTTTTGCATGTTGTGTGTAGTTCATGGTACTATTGCAAATCCCTTATACCCCTGTCCCATAAAATGTTATCTTTTATATGCTATCGCATATAACGCATATCTTGCTTAATAGGTTTGTGGTTTTATCGGTTTAGTCAACCCTTTATTCATAAACATACTAGAAACCTAGTATACATAATTAGTCTTATACATCTCACACATATTATTTGCAATAATACCATTAACATTTCTGACATCCTGTTCTGTGTTTTATTATTATTATTTTTTATATGTAAAGCTGCTTTGAAGCAATGTAACTGTAGAAAGTGCTATATAAATAAAATTGAATTAAAAAAACACGCTGGATAAGCGGTATTCACTCGCACATACAGCTACTCAACCGGTCTTTATAAACGCATTGTATTCTATGTTTATGCTGACACCCAAATGATTACAACAACTATGATAAACGTTTACACAACTAATGGGAACATATAAATGACTCACTAGTGATCGCCGACACTGTTTTCTATGGTGTTGGCTGTAAATTGACAGTAACAAAAGCATGCATTGTGTGATACAATTTAACAAATATTTATATCTCCGAAAATGCGCTCTGTATTCCTCTTCAGTTAAGATTAAATCAATGATTGTGTTTAAGGCTGTGTTGGTCTCTAAATTTTTAAGGTGAAACTGTCATTAAGGACATTGTAGCAACGCATAACACAACTTAAGGGAACACTTAAGCAGTTAAGGGGAAATATTTAGTGACAGCCTTAAGTGGACCCTTACTTCCTAACACAAACACGTTCTGAAGTATAGTCCCATCCCTGACGCTGATGAGGCTGCATTTACACTGGCACTAAAGATTTTTTACTCACATCTGACACAGATCGTAATTTGTTGCACGTGTGTAAACACACAAGATCTAATTTTTTTCATCTGGGCCACTTTCAAATGTGAATTTAAATCGGATACATTTCCAATATCCAGACATCCAACCTGCATCTAAACACACATATCCGATTCACCATGGATATAACGTCACTGTTCCACAAAGGATTGCATTGAACGTCATCATTTCGCACATGTACTGAACCTGGCTGCAATGCCGTGCAAAACAAAGAGCATTAAAGTCAAATATAAGAAAGCTATAAGGATATATGGAGTTGTTGTGTCACTAGTGTGAAAATCATTAAAGTCTTTATCATGGCAGCATTTAAAAAACTGCTTTCGCTTTACTTAATTGCTATTGGTTGTACTTTTGACGACTTTTAAACAGATGAATTAGCCATCCACAATTCGAGGGTCAATCATGGTGCTCATATTAGTTCATGAAATCAGTTAATAAAATCTTTTTGGCCGGAAGATTAATGTAAATATGAGAATCCGATACAAGGCGTAAGTGTAAACAGGCGGGCCAAAAAAAAATCAGATATGGACTTAAGATTGGATCTGAGCATTAAGAGTTACAGCCTGATTGACAGGTTTGTGTGCAAGGCATCAGAAACACAAATGCAAAGAAAACTGAGATTCCTTTAGAGTTTTGGCAGACTCAATAGACCTTTATCACACTACCTATTTCCGGTAAGTGAAGCAGTATATTGCTACTTCCGGTACCATAACGCGAACAAAATGAGGATGTCTATTTCCTATAAAGTGACTATTTTTACGATTTTTTACAATTTTAAAGCTATGTCTGAAACTGAAGTGGGGAACTTCTGAAACACTGCAACAAATGGGGCTCCCCGTTATTTCGCATTGACTGGTAGCAACTTCCAGCTTCAAACGTTTCACTTTGGTATGCTTTTATACCAAGCTAACCACATGTTCTTGGCCAAAATTTGGCAATGTCAACAGAGAGAATTTCATCCGATGTCCCGACACTATTGTTTTGCTAACCAGATTGAAAGAATCGATACACTGCTTTGACAAGCACTGCCTGATAATTAATTACACTGTCATAAAGGTTAATACGTGACACTTAGAAAATGAAATATCAAACAGGTAATTGCTATTACTATTTAAATATGACAGTGTCGTACCTTGTCAGACATAAGAAATGCATTTGCAAATGCACTTTGCATTTTCATTGAAATTTGGCAGATATTGTACGGTAGTGTAACTGAAAATAGAAATAATTTGCATTTGAATTGTGTCAACTTTTCAGGTGCTCAGGTCTCACTTGGCTTTAAGCAGGGCTTCTCCAGCTTTATCCACGGCTCGGTTCCTCTCGCTCAAAGCCTCGTTGAGATCTCTCCACTGAGCTGACTTCTCATCTGAAGGACTCTGAACACAAACACACAGCCCATGATGTCAGAACCTGCAGAATACAGCTTGCTTAAAGCTGTAAAACTTATAAAGAGATCCAGTAATTTACTGTATTATGCTAACAATAAAAATAATGCTAGATAATGGTAATATTACAATGGCATTGTTTTGTGTGTCAAACAGTTCCAAAGACTAAACAATAAGCAATTAAACCCCCATAGTGTGTTTACCTCTGCGTCCATAGCCTCTTTGAGTTTTTGTGTGTGTGCTGATATGGCGGTGAGTGCAGCCTCCTGGGCACCAATGGCCTGTAGGGTGACCTTAGCCGAGTTGCCCAGTGTTTCCACTAGTCCTGCAGTCAGAGCTGAGAAACAGAAAACACAGGTGCAAAACACGTGTTTATACACTTTTCTTTTGGTTTTGTGGCAGTTTGATTGAAAAGAGACATTGAAGTGGACACCATAACGCCCTGAGAACAGAGAGAGTATTAGATTGGAAGTCAGGTAATATTCATTAGAATGGGGAAACGACAAAGGCCAGACATAAACTTTCATCTCCCTTCTGGCCAAATACACTCACCCATCAGAGCATCCTGCTCAGCTTGATCCTGTTGAGCCAGTCGAGTGCTTACTTCCTCTGCCGACCTCTCCCTTAGCACAGGCTCGTGGTCAACACATTTTTTACACACTTCAGCTGCACACACACAAACACAACACACACCCAGAGGTCATACATCACACCTGACACCTATTGTTGACTAATGAGCTATTAATTACAGATTCCCACAGCTCAACTGCTAGAGTATCACACTAATAATAGCTGGTTTGACTCAAAGGACATGAATACACTAATGTAATGAATAACCCAAAATACACTGTACAGTTGCTTTGGATAAAATGCAAATGCATGTGACCTGTGTTGTATTAGGATTGCTAGACAGGGGCTTAATTAAATAATTTTTTGCGAAAACCTTAACTTGGACCACAATTGTAATTTTTTTTACTTATTTTGCCTGTAGCTCATAATTAGCCTGTACACATTCTGACTCCTTTTGCCAGCGCTAATTAAACTGCCAACACATTAACTAAAAATTATCTTGCTCAGTAAAATTGTCTGAGATTTTACTAACAAAAAGCAATTTTCTGCATATACCAAAAATTTCTAGCCAATACATACTGTACAACTTAAAGGACAAGTCCACCCAAAAATGATATTTTATCCACAAATTACTCACCCTCAAGGACTCTGAAACGCGTCATTTCTTTTCCCAAACCAGTTAAGCGCAAACCACGCCCCCTATGCGAAAACCAGACCCCGCAGCCATGACTCACGTCTCTGGCTCGATTTCATTGGTCAATCTGATTACGCGGTCACCTGAGAATAAGTTTAGGAATCAATCAAGGTCATTGATGATGGATGTACACCGTTTTAATTAAGTTGTAAATTGTGTGAACATCGTTTCCCATCTTATACACTTGTGTATCCCTTTTCGGTATTGTATTAAAATGAAATCGAGCCAGAGACGTGAGTCACGGCTCCGGGGTGAGGTTTTCGCATATAAGGCGTGGTTTGCACTTAACTGGTTTGGGGGAAAAAAACAGTTTCCACTGAAAAACCGTTTTGCAATCACTAATTGAAATTAAAAGTTGAAAGCGGGCATGCATTCATACGCTATTTCAATACCCCATGTATTGATAGTGGCTCCCCGATGCCGACAATTACATACTACATAATTACCCAACCAAATTCATGAGAGAATGCAAAAGCATTGCTATATATTTTTCCTCCTTATAAGGAGGGTAGGGCAGAAATACATTTTGGTAGCCCGACTGGATGACACAATAGCCCCGGGATGTCAGGCTAGTGATTTTGCGAGCCCTGATATGGATTACTTTTATGATGGATGGATGTGCTTTTTGGAGCTTCATTTATGGGTGAACTTATCCTTTAAGCAAAAAATTTATATTCACACTAGAAATCACCATGATTTTCTAGGCCTAATAATAACCACAAGCATGCACAGTCTCATTACACATGAGGGTTAGCAAGTGAGAATTAGTATGCTGAATTAGTAAAAACCTGATAAAGAGAAACCAAACAGACGCACATTAAGAACAAAGATCCATGCAAGGAAGGGTCCAAGATCCATGCAGAGAGAAGAAACAGGTGAGATGAGGACACTGTGAAAGCTGAGATGGTTGAGTCATGTACAGACAGGCAACTGATCTGATGGATGCTTATAAGACAAACACTAATGGTGTATCTGTTGTTACAGACAGAGGGGCGTGCGAGTGATCCAATGCTGACCTGCTGGGGGAGCTGCCGCAGGGGGCTCAGGTGCGGTTTCATCACTCGTACCTGGTGCAGGCACAGAGGGCACCTCACTGATAGCTGAAATAATATGAGCAGCCTCTGCAGAGGCTTCTGCAACAACAGGACCACTCACGTGAGAAACACAGACCACCATAAACACCATCATACAACCACACAGGCCACCACACAGGCCATTAGGCCATTAACAGTTTTTTAAAAATGTGGTTAATTCGATACTGATTCTCATGGCGGATGCAGGTGTATGGAGCATTTTTGGAACAATTTTAAAAAGAGAAATTGCATTTGCAATTGCGTTTCTATTTGTTGGTGTAAAAGTTGTGACAATTCAAATGCAACGTGTGCCAAATTTAAAATAAAAACCACTGTAAATAAAATAAAAACCAGGCCGTTTTTTGTGAATATAAAATAACTTTAAGAAATAACTTGAATAATACATTTACAATTTATTTGTAATTTTTTGCTATTAAGTGATTATGAATTATTTTGTTGTTGTAAATTTTTTCCAGCTGTTTAACAGCAGGTTCTATTTTGACAACTTACTCCACTCTGTTAAAAGCAACCTGTGAAATGTTCACTAAGGTGAAAACTAGCACCAGTCTCCCCTAAATATTTTTGAACAGAATAGACACACTGCTTCTAATACCAACAACTTAAACATTTTACCAAACAATTTTAAAATGAGAAAAAAATGTTTAGAAGAAAAAATTATCCAACAGCAAACCTTCAACAATAGGGATAAACCTTTTCCTAAACCAATCAAAGAAAAAATCCACCAGGTAAACAAGTTAAACCAATTACCCTGCATCAATTTAATAGAGGTCTGCAATATCTTGGGAACTTATCAGATTTCTTGTGCTTGCGTTGTATTTATTTATTTATTGTATTGGAGCAGGCAGTCTTTTTTCAGACTATGAGCAAGCTGGCAAGATACAGATGTGTTACATCCCAGCCTCATGCGTCTTCAAAGTTGTCATTTCTAAACTAACTAAAATGTAATACAATCTTTTTCAGATTCTTTTAATACTTTGATCTTAAATTAATAAGGAAACAATATAGCCTACAAAGCGGTCCCCAGCCATTTACTCATCTGTATTAACTAAAATAGAAATAAACATAGTTGCAAGCAGCAATTACAGGTATGAATCATTAAAAATCTGCATAAAAACAAAGTAAATAGTAAAAAAGGTAAATTGTGTCAATACACTAAAGTTTAGTAAAGAAACTGTTCAAGTCCCATTGATATGCTGGCCTTAGAATTCGATGACAAGGTATACAAGCATTTGATCAAACAAAAACCTTTTAATAACTTCATTACGATTGTCTCTACATGCTATATAACAAATTTCATACAGATCTAACTAAATTTTGTAGGAGTTTGAAAAAGTAGTTTTTTCCACCAATTCAAGATGGTGGACAGGAAATATGATAGAATGACAAATTTGGTATTGTAGGACTCGGCAAAAGCCAACAAATCTAATTAATTGAAAATATGTAGAATTTTCCATACATTATTAATATCGAAATTCATGCAAATACATCTCTTGATCACTGGGGGCGCTGACCTAAAACTTTGAGAAGCCATACAGTTTTGTAATGATACGTTCATGCATCTGTAAAATACTGCATTCCAGGACAAAATTTAAAATGGCAGTTGCCCAAAATGACCAACAAAGGAAAACTCGGCATGCCTCAATGAATCTGAAGAGACCACAGTCATGATTTTATGACAAAGCATTGAAAAGTTATAAGCCCAAATTTTAATTTTTCTATCTCTGTACCAGTGACATTGTCGAGCAACACTGTTGCGAAGATACAGCCTTACGTCTATTTTTGTGTGATCTTCATCAAATTAATTTACGCATTATTTGAGAATGGTTGGGTCTATCAAAAAGCTTTGGATAACTTTTTGTCATGGGTGTCTCTAGATGCTACAAACTAAATTTTATGCCTCAAGGCATTGAAGACATTTTTATAACATTTTTTTCCATTTTATTTTTAAAAGTTATAAGCAAAAATAGCCATTTTTTATATTTCTGGACCAGTAGGTGGTGCTGTGACGAAACTTTGCAGGTAACATCAGGTCATGTCTGTGATAACATGTACCAAGTTTATGAGAACAAAATGTAGGTGTATCAAAATGCTTTTAATAAGTTTTTGTCTCTTTGATAAATTTGAGTTTCTCTAGATGCTACACACAATTTCGTGCAAACCGGACAAATCTGACAAATTTGATATTGTAGCACTCAACATAAAGCCAAAGAATCTAACAAAAGAAGTTGCTTCAAAATATGTTATTTCAAACATGTTACAAACAGTTTCATAAGTTATATGTTTGTTATAACATGAGCACTGGGGGCGCCAGCTCCAAACTTTGATAAGTACCCTCAGACAATGAGGATGATGAAACATATTAAGTTTCGTAAAGATATGCAATTCCAAAATTTAAAATGGTTGATTCCCAAAATGGTTAACCAAGGAACACTGGATATCATTTGACTAGGCATGCCTTAAGATATCTCAAGGGACCTGTCATGATTTTAGGCCAAAGTTATCAAACGTTATAAGCAAAAATATAAATTTTTCATATCTCGACCAGTAGGTGGCGCTGTGGCCATAAAAAAAACTAATGAGAAGAAAACTAACGATAACAAGATGGGTCTGATGCATCAATGTTTTAAATAGTTTGTTAAAATGTCACAGAGTATAGGGAATTGTGAACCAACCTCACACCGTGTTGCGTGTTGGGGTAGCATTGTAATCTTATGGGGAAGCGCCCCTAATATAGATACCCATTTACCATTTGTTTTATTCTTGCCTTGAAATAATCTTGACACATTTTTAAGGTATCGTTTGCAGGGAAGATAGGCTATTTTATTGCATTACATGATAATTTTGTGTTTTCACAAGTTTTGTAGAATTCCATTCACAAAGTATAGGTTACCCTATATACAGCTCTGGTAAAAATTAAAAGACCACTGCAAATTTTTCTTAAATCAGCATCTCTGCACTTATGGCAGCCATTCCATTCCAGTGTCTGTTGAATTCCAGCACAGGCACATCTAATTTAGCTTAATTAAGTACTGATTAAGTGATCACCTGAACCAAATATTATTTAATGAGGAAAAGTATAGAAACCACAGTTGTGGTCATCACTATCCTCTTGCAATAGGACCAACTGGATGGCAAAAACAGTGGTAGTAGTAGAATTAAACAATACCTGTTGACCTTGCCAAAAGAGTTGAAAAAAAAGTTGAGTAAGGAAAAGAGGGGCTTTACTAGCATAGGGATACAGTGAGCGTCAGGTTGCTTCTATCATTGAGACCTTGGGGACAACAAAACTACAGACCGGCAGAGACTCAAAAATAACTCCCCACTGAACAAAATGACCGCCAACTCATTCAATTGTCAGTGAACAACCATAGGATGACATCAAGTGACCTACAAAAGAATGACAAATGGCAGCTGGGGTGAGGTGCATGGAGAGGACGGTTCAAAACAGGCTCTTACAGGCAGGGCTGAAATTATGCAAAGCTAGAAAAAGCCCTTCAACAATGAGAAGCAAACAAGAGCCAGGCTGAGTTTTGCAAAAGACCATAAGGATTGGACCGTAGAGGACTGGAGTAAGGTTATCTTCTCTGATGAGTCCAATTTTCATCTTTGCTTAACACCTGGTTGTCGGAGATCTGGAGAGGCCTACAAGATAGTGTCGCGCACCCATTGTGAAATCTGGTGAAGGATCTGTGATAATCTGGGGGTGAACCAGATCTGGGGGGGATCGTCTTTGTGAGGGGTGCATGAACCAAGCCACATAACAAGGTTGAGAAAAAAAACTTTCTTCCTTCTGCTCTGACAATGTTCCCCAACTCTGAGGATTGTTTTTTCCAACAGAACAATGCTCAATGCCACACAGCCAGTTGAAACATGGTTTGAATGGAGGATCACCAGATTAAGACCCAGTCATGGCCAGTCCAATCTCCAGACCTGAACCCCATTGAAAACCTCTGGAATGTGATCAAGAGGAAGATGGATGGTCAAGCCATCAAACAAACCGAGCTGTTTGAATTTTTGCGGCAGGAGTGCCATTAGGTCACCCAACAGCCATGTGAAAGACTGGTGGAGAGTATGCAAAGATGCATGAAAGCTGTGATTAAAACACAGGGTTATTCCATCAAATACTGATTTTTAAACTCTTTCCACGTTAAAACATTAGTAATGGGTTTAAAAATTATTTTTAAATTATTTTTTTAGAGTTTATTTTTTGCAAATAAATGCTCTAAATGTCTATGTTTATTTGGAATCTGGGAGAAATGTTGTCAGTAGTTCATAGAATAAAACAAACATGTTCATTATATTTAAACATATACCTATAAACAGTAAAACCAGAGAAACAGATAATTTTGCAGTGGTCTCTTTTTTCCAGAGCTGTATATATATTTCAACAAATGCCAACCAAAATACAATACCTAGAACCTTGCGAACAGTTTTTTAGTGGCTGCATGCAAATTGTACTAATTAAAAAGCCAATTAAAAAGCCATGTGACATTCTATAAATTAGATCTAAAGTTAGCTGGATCAGTTAGGATGGGAAGAAAATCATTACAATCAGGTAGCGGGTTTAGAATAGAACCTGGTAGGTGCTGGATGTAACAGTCATATGCAGACCTCTAATGTGATTTTTCTTTGCGAAGCTCCACCACCAAAAAGGTTAGCTTCCTTTCTTGTGCACCTTCCAGAAACAGTAGACCTACATAAGCTGTTGCTCAACATTCTGCATTTTGACAGTGTTAAAAATGCGACAAACAGAACTGCGCAATTCAAGTTGTTCCGATGGAAAGCACCAACACAAACACCAGACCAGATTAGATAACACCTCATGTAAACAGTTAATTGGTTTCCTTCAATCTGAATGATTTTAAATGACAAAACTTTTTGGAAAGACAAAAATAGTGTGTATGTGTGTGTGTATAAATGTGGCTAATGTCAGCCTCTTAACCTTTTACCTAAGAAAAGGGTAATGATTAAAAGTACATGATTAAACATTATCTGTCCAAAATAACTGTTTAAAATGATCCTGACACAAGAGAACAGATCAGAACAACCTTCAGTGAATTTGAACCAGCAAATATTACACCTACATAAGTTATCCTGAATACTCACAGACTCACAGGTTATTGTTCAGTAACTATACACTTGATATGACTTGGGGCTTGGCGATAAAACTGGAGGTATTTATAGACAGTACAACTTTTTCAATAGCAGTAGAAAAAGAATGTTCAATGTACTTGTGAGCAACCTTCAAATTTGGGTTTCCCTCTCTGTTTAAACAGAGTGATCATAAGATGGTGCCGCAGTGTACAATCTATGCCTGCGCACAGCATCCATGCAGCATGACACATTCACATTAAACATCGTTTATAGCGTGTATATATATATATATATCTGTTGTAGACACGGCTGTTATTATTAATCATCATAAAAATTGTCAAACACACACAAGATTGTCAAAAACACACAAGGTTCACATAAACAGTCACTTTTGTCTTTAGTGAACAAAACCTGTTGTCTGTCAATAACGTTAAAGACAAAAATCACTCGCTGCTCGACTGTACCTACTCAGTTATTTTTTGAAGGCTATTGTTAAATAGACCTACATGAAAAAGTTAATTGTTGTCAAATTTAATTTTTCATATTTTTTGGAAATATGTCTCTTTATTACCAAAGCATTTGACCGTAAAAGTTCAAATGTGATCACTGCATTGCCGGTCTATTTAAGTTGTGCCCTTTTTCTGCTGGTCTCTGAGATGTTTATTTAAAGTTATCAATATTTATTGATACCCAATGATATAAAACATTATACCATGATGATTTTTTAGTTATATCGCCCAGCCGTAATATAAACAACTAAATTAAAGCTTCACTGCTGGTCATGATTTTATAAAATGTTTGCATAACGTTAGAGATGACTGCAATACATTTGCTGATAATACGTTTCAGGTTGAATGAGTGTTTTAACACACCACAGAACAAACAGTGTGTGACCCACCCTCAAGTGTCTGTGGGGGGGCCGCTGACATTTCCTCTACAGCAGGTGGAGGGGCTGGATCGGACTTCTTCACTTTTTCTTTGAGCTGCTTTGACCCCTTAGAGGATTCTGACACTGAGGATATTTGCAGAGGTTCGAGCTTTCCCTAATAAAAAAGAAAATTTATATTCCATGTATGACAAATGTTGGAAGCACAACTAACACCTTTTGTTAGTTGAACATGGGTCCGAATACATAACTGGTCTAAAACTCAAAAGGCAGATAAACTAGAAATGATGTTAACTCTTACCGGTTTCATTTGTAGAGGGACAATTGGAGGAGGGGCAGGTCCAAGTGCAATCTCAAACAGCTGATCAGAATAGGGAACACTCTTCTCTACATTGGCCCGAAATTTAGGGTCCCATTTCGCATAAAGGATCGTTCCACCAAGACCTCCACCCACTGTTAAGAGACTAGCAGCCACTATCTTCCCAGCAGTAGATCTGTGTTAAAAAAAGGCATGATGCAGTAGTGCACTTTGACTATGTAACAATATAAAGTGATTAAACATCCTGGGTGTATACGACTTTCTTCAACTGAATACAATCAGAGTTATATTAAATAATATCCTGGCTCTTCCCAGCTTTGTAATGGAACTGAATACTGCCCAAGATTTTCAAGCTCCAAAAAGTGCATCCATCCATTATAAAGGTAAACCTTACGACTCCAGTTTGTTAATAAATGTCTTTAGAAGAGAAATAATACATTTGTGAAAAAAAAATTACTAGTTTGAGCATATTTAGTAATCGTTGTGTCACGTTCGAATGTAAACATGTATGAATCAGTACACCCAACATGGTGGCATGCTGGATACACATTGGTAATCGAATCTCATTGGTTCTACCTTGTTTCCAAGTATTTGTAAATCCAAAGAAAATCACAATTTTAAATGGGGCACTCTCCCTTGTCACTTGTTTCCTGTCAAAGATGTAATATGTGCATTACACCAGGTTTCCTGCTGTAAAAACCAATGCAACACACATGGACAAATGCGGAGGTAGTGGTTGCACCTCACATCACTCTGTTGTTGTTTTGTTTACTCACTATGGACCACAATTATTTATTACCTTTTGGATCAATGACGACATACAAATTTTCTATCCTACTGCATGTTTTTCACAGGTTAAAGTGAAGACACATTTGTCAGATATGGTAACCAATACCCATACCCAAAATGTGACCTCTGCATTAAATCCATCACTGGTGAGGAGTGTCACCACTGCTGACACACTGCAAGTCATGAACACACAAACACCTGGGCAGTGGGCAGCACACTACTGTGCCCGGGGAGCAATCAGGGCTGGGGGCCTTGCTCAAGGGCACTTCAATCGAGCATCAAACCAGCTGGAATCAAACATCAAACCAGCAACCTTCTGATTACAAGCCCGACTCACTAACCAGTAGGCCACAGCTGCCCCTTTATTTTAGCACATAAAAAGATACCATATATACGTAGTATCTCTCCAATGTATGTACTTTAACTTCTCAAGGACCATTACTTATTTGTTATTTTTGTTATTTAAAGTGTCAGAATATCATGTGGTATGACTGTCTGGCCATAACTGCTGTTTTGTAAAAGTTACTCTAAACTTATTCACATTATTTTCTGCACTATTTGGCATAATTTACAAAGTGTTTTGTAATCCTGTACAAAATTGCAATTGTATTTATATTTCCATTACAATATACAAACAAATGTTTATAATGTCAATATTATGAAATATCACGCGGTGCTACCATCAAGAAACTACCACTTTGTGATTTTTATGCTAAAATCCTTTTAAAGACAGGAAGTTGCATCATATACCCATTTGCCAAGGACCCACGGAAGCAGCAAGCAGGTTTGTAACTCCCACTCAAATTTGGAAGAAAAAACTTTTAAATGGCTTGTATGTAGTTACCATTTGCATATTATGTGGTATGACCTCAAAAAAAAAGAATAAGTTATTTCTACAAATATATATGTTTTCTAAATTTATTTTGCGTGAAGCTAGCTTGTTTTGTTTAGGTGGCTAATTCCGTGTCTGTAAATTTTGACTGACTTATATCATGTGATACAACCATGTATTATATGGTCCGACAACTGCAGATTGTTTCCATGATGTAAAGTCATGGCCAAAAATATCGGCACCCTTGCAATTCTGTCAGAAAATAAAACGCTTCTCTCAAAAAAGTTCCAATTGCAAATGTTTTGGTATTTATGTGCTTATTGTTTTTGTTTGCACTGGAACAACACAAAAAGAGAAGAAAAGTCAAACTTAACAGAATTTTACACAGAACTCAAAAATGGACTGGACAAAATTATTGGCATCTTGTCGATATTGTAAGAAATAATTACTTTTCAAGCATGTGATGCTCCTGTAATTTGTATTTGTGGGAGTAAAAAAAAAGTGTAAAAAATTGTGGGAAAACATGAACAATCTTAAGGCTACAAGTCCATCTCCAGAGATCTTAATGTTCCTGTGTCCAATGTGCGCAATATCATCAGGAGGTTTACAGCCCATAACACTGTAGCTAACCTCCTTGGATGTGGAGGGAAGAGCAAAATTAATGAAAACTTCAAGGAACAAAGATTGTTCGAATGGTGGATAAAGAACCCTGATTAACTTCCAAACAAATTCAAGCTAGTCATGTGTACAGTCAGCCGATTTTTATAGAGATTCGAAAGAGATAAACTCTTTCGAGTATTCAACGCGCACCACTCAATGTGTGACGCTCCGCTCAATATTCCGCTCTATGAATGTGCATTCCGTTGAGTTGCTCACGGCTCATATAAATGCTCCGCTAGTGTACCACTTATGCTCAACAGAAAAGCAAAGTCCGCTCAAATAACGCGCCAACAGAAAATGTCTATGTATACTTGTTCCTGTTTGAAATATCGTCACATACTGTGCTGTAACATGCTGTTGTACTGCTGTACTGGACAACGCTGGTAAAATGACGCTACCCTCTTGTGACGGTATGCTCTGCTCACTTGCTCTGATAATAATAGCTTTGTAGGACTCATTGACTAATTAGTTTCATAGAACTGAATAAAAATAATAATTGAGATTTAATATTTATATATTTTCGGTCCAATTTTATTGGTAATTTCAATAAATTTGGTTATTTTATTGGCTTGTGATTTGATAGTTCCTTGTTTAGATTTTTCAGCAAGTTCTGGGAGAACGTACTGTGGGCAGATGAGACAAAAGTAGAGCTTTTTGGTAAAGGACATCATGGCACTGTTTACAAAAAAGAAATGAGGCCTTCAAAGAAAAGAACACAGTCCCTACAGTCAAACGTGATGGAGGTTTAAAGATGTTTTGGGGTTGCTTTGCTGCTTCTGGCACTGGATGTCTCGACTGTTTGAATGGTATCATGAAATCTGATAATTACCAAAGAATTTTGGGGCGCAACATAGTGGCCAGTGTCAGAAAGCTGCGTCTCCACCAGAGGTCATGGGTCTTTCAGCAGGACAATGACTCAAAACACACTTTAAAAAGCACTCAGAAATGGTTACAAAGAAAGCGCTGGAGAGTTCTTAAATGGCCAGCAATGAGTCCAGATCCGAATCCCATAGAACACCTGTGGAGAGATCTCTAAACAGCAGTTGGGAGAAGGCATCCTTCAAATCTGAATGACCTGGAGCAGTTTGCAAAAGAAGAGTGGTCCAAAATTACAGTAGAGGTGTAAGATTTATGGTTATAGGAAGCGATTGGTTTAAGTTATTTTTTTCCAAACATTAAGTTAAGGGTGCCAATAATTTTGTCCAGTGCATTAATTGGGTTCTGGAATTTGTATCAGATTTGACTTTTCTTCTTTGTTTTTTGTGTTGTTCCAATGCAAACAAAAACAATAAACATGTAAGTACCAAAACATTTGCAACTGCAACAATTTTCTTAGAGAAGTGTATTTTCTGACAGAATTGCAAGGGTGCCGATATTTTTGGCCATGACTGTATATGTGCCCTAGATTGGCAGTTTATGTGCCTTTATAGTCAACTGATGGAAGTCTTTTATTTTAGTATCATTTGGAATAGACTTTCATGCAATTTGGGTCTTTTTTTAAAAACATTTCGGACTGTTTATTTTTAAACTTAATACAATGTAAAAATGTAAAAAAGCCTGCTACTCTAAATTCAGCTGCCAAGATTGGGCAAAGCTAAGAAATAACTAGGGTTACAGAAATGCCTGCAGTTAAAACCATGTGTCACACTTTTACACAGACATTTTAAATTACCCATCAGCAGCATGATGATTGTCAAGCTTGATTAAATATTTGTTTACAACAAGGCCACAAATGTGGGTTTATTTACTGTTTGTGATGAAGCATGATTTTATAGTTATACATGGTTCTGATCAAAATAAAATAAAATGTATTAATGTTCATGAAACTTCTGTGAAATGGTAATCAGATCTGATTTAAATCTATTTTTGTCTAAAATTCTTTTTTGATTTCGTACACTGATATCTTTAAACAGATTTATAACAATATAAGGTCTGTGTCAATTGAAGCGACCACTCATTACGCTGTGCAACCAATAACAGCAATAGCTGTATTAAATTAAACAATGAAGTCTTTTCTATGGTTGAAATATGAATCACTAAAACAGTGCTTAGGTGAATGGTATTTCTAAAATATTTGACTTTTTCAAAATGATGACCAATTCATCTAGATGAAAAAACACATTTTAATATGAATTTATGTGTGCATAACAATCTTAATGTTTAAACAATTGCAATATATAGTTTTTGTTTTAAAATAGGCCTGTTTTACATCATTGACCCTTATACAGCAGGTTCTATGTATTATGTGTGGGTAATGCTAATGTAACTATAGAGTTAAGATTATATATCTGCAAAAATAGAAAATAATTACATAAATTAAAGTGATCAAACATAAAGGTAATAAAAATTACCTCATCCGTGAACAGATGATTTGTAAATTCCCTGTGATTTGACATCTCTCCCAGTGAAGAGATGATTTACCAGTTGGTGATTGGCTCTTATTTAGAAGTCTTTTTTAAGTTTCATTTTCTACTGTATAGTTATATAAATGAACCATCTTCGTTAACTAAAATCACTGTCAGTCTCGTCTCAGCACAGATGATAGCAAATTAACAATACTAATGTAAGCGGCCCTGACACTGAACCAGCACTGTTATAGTTCTAAAGGGCAAATAGTCAATATTATTATACAAAACAAAAAACAGCAAAGTCACATGTTATCCGTCACTCTGCAGCAAGTGGACTTTTGAAGCTTAATAATGAGTGAATCTCATTATCGGGTCTGTGTTTCCTGTCCGGGTCTAGCTTTCAAATAATAGTAATAATAATATTAATAATATTAATAATATGGCATTTTCTCTGTTCTCCATGTGTTTGGGTCCAACTTAAGCATTTTGACCCCAGCATTTTGCTGAGAGAGAAACTCGAATCTCAAACAAACAAAAAGTGCAAATTTGAGAAAAAAAAGGCAGAGGTGCAACAAATAAATGTACTAAGTTTTACAACACACCTTTTATATGAGATTCTCTCAGCTTGATTTTCTCGCAAATGCAGCTGTGCAACTTTCTTCCAAAATAGAAGATCATCATTCAACTTGCATTACTGTTTGGTTTTGCTGCTTGCAGGTCTGTCCAGCCAGCCCAAGCTCCAACTTTGACATGGCCCTCCCACTCTCACCCCAAAGAATTACATTTATATTCACTGTAACTGTTAGACGACCTTTTGTATTGGCATAAAAATTACTGCTTACAATTTCTGAAGTTTCTTAGTGACATTTATAATATTACATTTAAACCATGTCATGATTCTACTGCACTCATTTATTACAAGTTAAACTATTTTGTGATTCAAACTTCACTTATAATCTATAATAAAACAAGAAAAACATTTCTTATGTTTTGAGTTGGTTAAATGTGGTAGATCATATGAAGAATTAATATGGAAGTCTGTGAAGATTGCTGCTGAACAGAAGTTTATGGACAGATGCACAATAATAAATTTAATTATTTTTAATGAAAGTGGGATGGACATGTCAAACTGAGCTCAATAGCCGCTAGCTGAATGGGGTGGCCAGTGCAAAAATTAAAAACCAACCAGTCAGGATCACGGTCACTTGGTAGCTTTAAATAAGATAAAACTTCTGCAAAATGTTGATCATGCATAAAACCAGATCTATATGACTTATTTCATGAAATTCAATTTCAATTCAATTAATTTTTTTATATAGCGCCTTTTACAGCTAATTGGGAATACTGTGATTGTAATTGGTTAAATGAATAAATTAATTTAATTCAAATTGCCTTTTGTATTTAAAAGTCCTCTGCAAAGCAGATTGCATTTGTTTGCAAAATGCTGGGTTTGCTTGTTTGGTTTTGGCACAACTTTATCTCCATAATGCTCCTTCGCATCATCATCAAGCTTCGCTTTTATTGTTTAAAAATGCGAACTCTATTATACCATAAACCTATGGCATACTTTCAGAAGACATTTATAAACCCACTGGAGTCAACTACTTTTAACATGGATAGACGCATCTCAAACACTATCTCAAACACTATTTAATGCCATTACAAAGCTGGGGAGAGCCAGGTTATTATTTAATGTAACTGATTGTGTTTGGCCAAAGAAAGAAAATCATATACACTTATGACACGATGCAAAGTAAATTATGAGAGAACTTTCGATTCTGGGTGAACTACGCCTTGTTAATGAGTTGATGTTTCTCATACCCAGAGTCTCCAGCTGGGGTGTATCGGCGACAGTGCTGCAGCTGATGGGACGACACTTTACCACACATACACTGCTGCAGAGAAGCAAACAATACTCACTAAAACATCACATGCACAAAAGCAAAGTCAATTACAGAGTAAATCTTGAAATTAAACATTCCAATAATAGTTTCGGATACACTTACAACACTGATATTTTATGTTAATAATAAATAGCTGCTTATTTCAGTTAAAGTAAAATTTCATTTCGTTGTTGAACATTGTTAATATTGAACATTTGTAGATTTTCCAAATAACACAATCATGCATCCAGATGTATCAATTTAAAACAATAAATGAAGAACGAGGGGTGAGTTTTTGATACATCAAACCCAAAAGTAAGAGAGTTGCATTTTACATATTTTAAATTATGCACAAGAAAGAATACAGCAGTGAAAATGAAAGAGCGTTTGTGCGGGAAACTTTTTGAACTTTTCGCTGACAAGGTCACGTCCTTCTGTTGGACAAATCAAAAAAATATTTTTGCGTGCGTAAATTATAGTTATTTAATTATATATTTCTTAATACAAACAAGGTTTCAAGGTTCACAAAATGCGGTTGATTGTAAATAAAGGTAAATAAATATAATTTAACAGATTTAACGAGATCTCTCAGTGATCCGGATGACAGAAAATATGACTCATGCACAACCCGCCCACATTTACGCTGTCATCACACTTGCCCTTCTTATTCGTTGGCAACGACATCACTCACCAATATGTGAGAATGTACTGGTCGAGAATATCTGACTTTCAGACTGTACGTCTTTAACGTACAGCAATATCCAGTCCGTCATGTCACTTACATTGTTTATTAAATATCAAAGCAAACACTAACTAACGGGGTAATTTATTGTTATTTGAGTAAACACTACGTTAAATATTGTACTCTGTCATTAAATAACAGCGGTAAAATGCGACGGGCCTGTTTGCGCCTCACTGAATGACCGATCTCAAGCTGTTATTTGAATAAAACTTACCCGAGCGGCTGTACGTGCCCCTTTCCAACAGACCCGCAGCATGCTTGCAACTTCTGCTTTTGAGTGTTGAATTAAAGATAAGAAATATACGATCGGTTTCAGTAGAACATTATAAAAGTGGCCAACCTCGATAGCAGTTTGGCCCCAGCACACTGTAGACTAGCTCCAGCGCTGCTACACGTAGAGGGTGCTTCTCAAACGTAAGGTTGCGTCCTAGGAAGGCTGCGTATCACGGCTGACACGTCATCAAGCGTCGTCGAAGGACGCATGAAGTGTATCCTTGCACACATTCCAAAACACGAAAATCGAGTGGGCACTTACTCTTACTCTTTTTATTTTTAAATGAAATATAGAACATGTTTTCTGTTATTTGGTTGTAAATAAGTCTCAAAAGGCTAAACTGCCCATTTTATGAAGCACGATGACGGCGGGGATGCGCACTTTCTAGACTGTCTCATTCTAGGGTTTCATTCTGAGAATTCTAGCCTAGACGCCTTAGTAGGATTGGTCTAGGAGGGAAGCAGCCTCTCTAGGATGCACCCAGATATTCTATTAATAAGGGGGAGATAACAAACTCAGATGATCTACGCTGCCTGGATATTCTTTTTTTTTTTGAAGAAATAGCGTATCATTTAATGAATCAACAGCTTGTCCGGCAATTTTCAACATATTATACATTAAACAATTATTGGGAACTGTATGTAGGTTTTACTATGATCATGATGCTATTTTATAAGAGAAGGCAGAGTAGGGAATGTGACGATAGGTAGGGCTCGTTTACTACAGCATTACCACCAGCTAACATGTAATTAGTGGTGCTTGCAAAGCATCACTATTACTCTCTTGCATACTTTTTTCTGGACATAACTTCTTAAGTATTTAATTTTGATCTCTGAAAATGCTCTTTGTATTCCTCTGAATGAAATGCCATATTGTTTAGGCTTAGGGGAGCTGTGTTGGTAAAAGGTGAACCTCTTACTAAGGACATTGTAGCAATGTATAACAGAACTTGAGGGAACACTTAAGCAGTTAAGGGGAAATTTAGTTGACATCCTTAAGTGGACCCTTAGGCTTCTCATTTAACCCATGTTTCATTAAGGGTACCCTTAACCTTATAGTTAAGGGTTTTCTTAATTTAAGGGTTGTCATGCAACCAGGTCCAATGTTCAGTGGCGGAACTAGTTTTACACATGGGTTACTGCTCATGTGTCACTGCTCACACTTTGAAGTCTTACTAAATCTTTATGTACCATGGTGAATAATGTTGTATAGTGTGTGTGCTTTATGATAAAAATGTAATTACAGCATTGTAGTTAAATGGCACCCCAAATCTCTGTACGGATAAATAGTGACATTAGGCACTAAAGTTATTTAACCAAACAGAGTACATCCACACAGATGAGACAATTCATCCAACAGATGTGAAAATTAGACTTTAATTAAATGTCATTACAGCTTCAATTGACATTTTTACTCCAACAACCGGCAGAATTCAAAAGGGTAAAGTCTTAGATTTTGTGTTAATTTAATAGCAAAATGCTATCCGAAGAGAACAAAACTACCATGCTCCAACAAGACAATAACTTGAATTACAGGTGGAGCCAGAAAAAGTTACATGTCAATGTCCAAGCCATTTTGGACTATGCACAGGGCATTTTAATTTGTTTAAACTTTTTTCTAAGTAAGTATTAGATTCATATTCCTAGAGCATTTATCTTTATCACATTTACATACTGGAGAGACACAAAAGACTATTAGGATATAATTCTCAGGTACAGAAAAACATGGATTTTTGTTTTTTGTTGGGATGTATGAGTGCTACAAAAACATTTTTAACCATATGACCATATCATTGTATAATTTAGCTTAAAACTAAAACTAAGTGCAAGGCATATATGACTCAAATTAAGTCAAGTTCTCCATAAAAGAAAAATCGAACAATATTGGAAATTATAAATTTGCTTTTATAGCATAGTAAGTGTGCAAATTAAAACACCAAAAACAAAAGGAGCCAGTGTTATGAATTTAAAGACTAATGATGAACATTTTTTCCCTTTTTTAAATAAATGCATAAAGAAAATCAGAAACAAATTACAGGAACGCTATTTTAGTTGAAGCTGCTCAGCTGTGTAAAGGTTTCTCACTGGTCTTGTAGGACGGCCACCGGCATACAGGACAACAGTGCTGTCCACCAACTAGCCAGACCACGATGCACTGCTGGTGAAAAACATGGCCACATGGTAGCCCCATCATAAGGCAATCAGCTTCAAAGTTCTCAAGACATACGACACACTCAGTGCAGTGAAGCATGCCACAGGGCCAATGAGACCAATCAGTGTCCTGTTCCACTCCACCAGAACACTCATCATGTCTGTAAAGAATTTCTGAGCTATAGCAATGTGCTTCCTGTTCACCATTGGATACATCATTCGGGATCACTTCCAGTTTTTGTTGGTTATCATGGTCCACTTGGTAGGAGCCTGTAGGCTGTCTGAATCTAAACTTCCAGGTGGGTAGGTTCTTGATGTAGTCTATTGGAACAAGTGGGTGAAGCCAGAGATCTGGAAATGCCAACCTTTCTAAAAGGAAATTAGGATCCTCATCCCAGTCTGACTCAATGTTCTGGAAGGAGGCAATGGGATGTACCAAATAGCTGGTGTACCAATCCCAGAGACTTGACAACCATTCCAGGTTGTTTGCATTTTGGTCTTCATTGCTGCATCTTCTTTTCTTTTCAAAATAGTCAATAAGAAGACCATGTGCTAGATAAGTGCTAAGAAAAAGAGCTGGATGAGAAGAGTAGAAGGTCCAGTCAGCCCGGACCCATGAGGCAAGAGTAGTGGTGTCTGTGTAGCGCAGCAGTTTCAAGCTGTACTCGTAGAAGTTGTCCAAGTACGGAAGCTGAAGAAAGCCAAGGATGGGTAGCCAGGATATGATGAGTAAGGAATTGTAGGTCCCTAGCGTGCTGATTAAAACCACAAAGCGTTTTATGGTGGCTCCCTGGGTTATGAAAAGGTCCATCCATGCCATTAGATTGACTGTGACCAAACTTAAAATAAACAAGTCATTAACTTCGGGCTGCACAGAGCGAAGAAATGTATCCATGGCATGCAAGGAAATGAATTCCCCAGTGCTACTGCCATATCTGTATATACCTTCTGGTGTTTTGAGTATGTATGAGGGCATTTGCTGAACCCCAATCTCCTCCAAGCAGGTGTCATTGTCCCAGTTGCGCACATCAACGAATATAAACTCGATTCGACCTGTGAACTTGATGCTGAGAGTGGAGAAGAAAGCTGGGGGCTGAAACAGTTTGGCAAACAAGAACATTTTTACTTGTTGCTTTTCCATCTGGTACCAGTCATCCATTAATTGCTGAGAGAAATAAATGGTTTTGATGCGAGAGGCCGCATGCGCAGTCATCCACTTAAAAATGTGCTCTGTCTCGATGCGTCTGCCGTTATACTCCTTCAACATGACCTTTCCTTTGGATGCATAGGTTTGTGGGACAGACATGATGAGAGTGGACCTCATCCAGCCCCGTTTATGGCAATACCTAACAAAAAAATACAAATGGGTCAATGACGTAGCGATTTTTTAAATGATTTTATATACACAATGACTTTAAAGGCATAGTTCACACATAAATAAAAAAGAATTGTATGGACATAACACCACTGAGACACTGAGACTTAAAACATTTTCTTTTGTGTTCCACAGAAGAGAAAAGTCATTCAGGTTTGGAATGATAACAGAGAGTAAATGATGGACAATTTTTCATTTTGGGGTGAACTTTAATACACGTTTTATGATGAACATGTTTTGAACTTAACATTGTTGAATTGAACTGAACTAAAATCAGTTCATGTTTTGAACTAAAATTAAACTGAATTAAAATTACTTTTAATATTTTATGTGAGGCTCAAAAATATCTATTATTAATTGATTATTGGGGGGGTTAAGTAGTTTAAGCAAAAACTATTATTGGGGGATTAAGCAAAATCATTTTTTTTCTTTGAAACATTTCTATGCCAAATCAAAGCGATGGTGCCAAAAGTGATTTTGAAATGGTAAGAAAATCATAAAATCAATTAAGGTCCTTTTTAAATCAATTAAGGTCCTTTTTGACCAACACAGAAACAAACATTACATTTCTAAGTTAACACATGCCATTTTAAAATACATATTTTAATTATTTTTCTTGTTATCAGTTAACAGGAATGTGAAACACATCCTACCTACCGAACTTACCAGATGAAAACTACTTACATAAAGTCATTTCTTACCTTAAGTCACTTGAACAGTTGAAAGTGCCTGTTCGAATGCCAAACTGGGAAACTTTCTGTACCATTTTGCCCCAGTTTGTAGTACTCAACAGTGGATTTCTATCTTGGGATATTACCTAATATTCAAAAACATTATTCAAATCTGTTGCCCTGTACATGTTCAGATTTAGGATTGGAAAAAAAACCCTACCATTACTAATGGTAGTGAATAATTTTGCTGCAACAATAAATAACAATTCCTGTTTTAAAGGTTTGTGAGGAAGCATCTTACAATGTATAAAATCATTTTTAAATGGCCAACACCCATACTGATATATTGAGTGGACAGTGACTAATGGTCAAAATAATATCAATTTTATTTCACAATACAATTTAGTAATCACAAATAAGTTGTTCACCAAAATGAAAATAAATGAACACTTATTTGACAAAAAAATCCAATCAAAACTATTCCTAACAAATGCATTGCTGTCAGTAATGACAACTGACACTGGCCAGCATAAAAGGGCCAATCTGATAAAAAAAAAACTAATATTGCCAGATTAATCATACAAACCTGAACTAACCAGATCCCATCCTTAGTGTCCTCCACTAATTCATAAAAGTGCATTTCTCCATTAAAGGTGGTGCTAGAATCAGAGCCCACCTGCTCCTTCTCATTCTTCAGAGCAGAGTAAAGCTCCCCCTGCGTCAGCTCCCCTTCAAAACAAACATTGCGAGATCTCTCAATCGTTACTTTTACACTACAAAATGATGTTTAAGAGAAGAAAATTACCCGAGTTTTCCACCAGTTCCCTCACATCTCTCTTTTCTGCCAGACCAGAGTATCCCAGTCCACGACACTCCAGGATGGTTTTTAGTTTCTTAAAACTCAGTGTTACTGGATCCACAAGCTGCGTGGCGAAAATTCCCGTTTCATACCAGACGATGGCCTCAAAAAAACGAGCCAGAATGAATAACATGAAAAAATAAAGAAGCAGAAAGAACAGTTTCCACCACATGTTCTTGCAGGCGGAGTTTTTTGTTGTAATCTAGTGCATTGAATCCACTGACTTCTGTTTCCTGTTAAAGTTTGATGTGGGCTGAAGTTTAGCTTTGACACTGTTCGCCGCCTTTCATCGTTAAATAATGATCAAAACAACAGCAGACACACAGAAACCTGCGGCAGGCCTTCGCTGCTGCACTCAACACTGCTGCACTCAACACCACTGGCGAAAACACTCACCCGTCCTCATTTAACAAACATTATGCTCTCCAGACCTGTTACGCTTCAAATCAAACGAAGCCGGTATTTTATTGGAGACTGTGGAGAAGGACGCGTATCAGATAAGTGGGAGTTGTGTCGTCTGGAGGCTAAGGCTGAAGATCAGCTGCAGCTCACAACAAAATTACGTCACACTGACATTTCCGGTCACATAAATATTTAAACAAAATATAATGCTATTACTGTAAAACATTGCGTTAATTTATTATTAAAATTGTTATTTACATTAAAGATATTTTTTAGTTTTTAACACGTTCAACTGGGGCTATAGCAAACTGACGCTTGTTTTTTTTTTACTGTCTATGTATATTGTATATGTATTTTAATGTCAAATACATATTGGTTGGTGAGCATGTAGATATAATGTTGGTTCGACGTTTGACGTTTGTCAGAGATTCGGCCTCGGAAATCTTCCGATTTCCGAGGCCGAGTTATTTAACGATTTAGCACAATGACAAGAAATACACTGTGTTCTAATTGTTTTTATATGTAGAAAAGAACGCACAATGTGTTTTATTTGTTTTAATCTGCCTTTAGGTGTTGTAACTAATAGACCTTATAATGTAAAAATGCAGGATAGGGACCGTCTGCAAAGTGCAAAACGAAGGGCAAAAAGCACAATTATTCCATCTAAGTGCTTCACTTGTGAAATGTATAAAAACAAATCTCAAATCTAAGGAGTGTGTCGTATTACTGGTTCATAAAAGAACATTTGGATGTTGGTTTTATTCACAGAACCATAGCACAACAAAAGTTATTGAAATAGAACAACTGAGAAAAAGAATGCACACAGTTTGATATGTGAACTTACTGTCACTTCATTTCCTTTGAGAACACACAAAGAAACCATTTTTACTTGTGAACATATTCACTTAAGAATACATAATAGAAATGTATAAACACGTCTCCAATTTTCCCCCATGCTACATGTCTTTTAATCTTTACCCTGCTTTAACCTAACACATGATGTTGTGGTAGTTCATGTTCATAATCTGGAGTCCCTAATCCTGCTGATCTTTACTACATGCTCTGTAAGAGGGTTAAATCAGTGTATTGCATCTAATCAATTATTAATATTTCCCATTTGGAATAATATTTGTTGATTGTATGACGTTGTTTTACCCAACCGTAAATCAACATTGATTCAACTTAAGGTAAGCAAAAAAATTTGATCAAATTTGTGTTTGTTTTCAAAGGTGCAAACCACAGTTCACCATGGTTCAACGTGACTTTGATGAGCAAAAAGATGCTGAATCAGTCGGAAATCAACATTGTCTCAATGCTGCAAGAGAAATCGATTCTACCACAATTCTGTCAATTTGCTATCTGAGTATTTACTCTACAGTCTATAATAAATAATGAACAAAACAAAAATACTGCCAGCTGACTCACTGTTACTGTTGATTTAAACAGTAAAAATTTGTACAATTTCAATTAAGCAACATATCAGAGACACTTTTTAAAAAATTAAAACTTTTAGCTCAACAGAAATATAAAGAACTAACCTAAAGATCTGCCATTTGTCTTAGCCAGTGAGCACAATGTGTAAACTAGACAGAAAAGTTTAACACGTAAAAATCCCATAGATAGCCCAATTCAAATAAGCCCATCTACATGTCTCTACAATGTTCTAATGCTGAGATATGGCTTATTGGTTTCATTACATGGTTGCTAGGGTACTGTATAACAGCTTGTTAGGATGTGGCAATTGCTGGGATTTGGCAATGGGTTTGAAATGTCACCATTTGTTGCTGCTTATGGTAACACTGAGACATTATAGCATGGTAGCTAACTACACCCTTGCTCATAAATATAACAAGCCATACTCACATAGTTGCAGAGCAAAGAGTGCAATTATTTTATTGCAGTGTTGTGTTATCACCATAATTATGTGTTTTGGCTCCGTTTTATCAAGAGGTATCTACACTTATTACATAGTCTATGTGTTTTGAAAGTAGTTTTGCTTACAGCAGTTTCTACACTCACTTCTCCCTCATCTCTCTCCCTCTCCTTATCCTCCTCACTGTGCGTGCCGGTGCTGCCAGTGCTGCCGCCACCAACCACCACTATCATCATCATCATCAGCCACAGGAGGTGATGAAGATCTTGCTGTGGCAGAAAACATATCTGTTCTTTTGACAAATTTTGCGACGGGGAGATGTTTAAAGATGTGATTGTGCCAGTCCAATGTCAATAGACACTTATCACAGCAGAATTGATATCCATAAGTTATCATCAAAGCAGTGTATCGATTTTTCTGGTTTGGCTAGCAAAACAGTGGCGCCGGCACATCAGATTATATCCTCTTTGTTGACATTGCCAATATTGGCCAAGAATATGGTGTTCGCTTGGTGAAAGAGCATACCAAAATGAAACTGAAAAAGGGATACAAGTTCTTTGTAAAGTTTATTTTTACCTCAAGTCAATTACAATGTCAACGTATTCCGGTTGCTAGTTATCCTGTTAGCTTCAGCTTATTACTATAAGAGACGTTTTGTCAGGGGCGCAGGGGAAAAGAACCCAGCTGCAGACAGCTTAACAACAAAAATGGTCTTTATTAAATAAAACAGTAACAAAAACCCATAAGGGGCAAAATGAGGAACAGAACCAGAATGAAACTCAAAACAGCAATCCAAAAAACACAGCGCAAAGACACAGTAAAAACACAAAGAAACACAGATCAAAAACAGCGCAAAAACCACAGAGCAAAACCACATAGCAGGAATAAAGATACATGTAAACCTCAAACATCAAACAACGAACCGGCACAAGACAGCAAACACAAGGGCATTAAATAGGAAAAAAACAGGGTGGGTAACGAAGACAAACAGGTGAGGGAAATCAACTGAGAACGGGATTAACGTGGAAACAAGGGGACGGGGTCAAGACACGCGACCGGAGAGCACATGGCAAAATGTAAACAAACAGAAGCCATGTGCTTCCACAGAAAACAAAGACCCAGAGCATGAGTGTAGATCCTGACTCCAAGAAACAAGAACCACAACTAGGATTAAGTCAGGATCTAAACAACATGCTCTGACACAAAACACAGGGAATGTCAGGATCCTGGCAGAACCCCCCTTAAGAGACGCACACTGGGCATCCCAAAGCAGGCAGACAGACAGACAGACCAGGCAGAACGGACAGACCAAACAGAACAGGCAGACAGAACAGACAGACTACAGACCAGGCGGACACACAGACTGAAGAAAGAGACAGAAACAAAACATGAAACAAGCCAGGCAAAACATGACAACATGGGCAAAAACAATGAAATTAAAAACACAGGATTACAAAATAATGGGAGGGACGGAGGAGGTAGGGAGGACCCAGCAGAGCCCACGCCAGGTGGTCCCTGGGAACAGTCCGGACAGTGGCTGACAGAAGTAAGGTAGGGCCTGGAGAACAGGGGCTCTGAGTCAAGGTGGGAGTGGCCGGCCATGGCTCAGGCCGACCACCGGGGAAGGCGACCGCAGCGGGCCGACAACACAGGACCCTGAAGCTGACACTGGAAGGCCGGGTGCGTGAGCAGACACAGGAGGTGCTGGAGCAGACACTCTTGACACCGAAGCAGGCGCCGCCGGAACAGACACTGAAGGAGCGGGTGCAGACTTTGCCTTTCCTTCTCCTGGGATGAGTGACACTCATCTCCCCCTCTCCAGGAAGGCCTGCAGCGTGCAGAGCCAGATACGACGGTGCTGCTGCATGCGTGGCTGGCCCACGAATGGACTCCACCACTGACACTGATGGAGTCCTGCAAGGTCCTTCTCCTCCTTGAAATAGACATTATCAGTTTTTTAATGCATACCACACACGAGCGAACTCCTGCATATTATTTTAAAATAAGAACCTTCTTCCTGCCCATGCTTTCCTCAGTTCTTTATGTGTCGGAAAATCGTGAAAACTGCGATAAGGGTGTTGTTGTTTAGAATTAAAGCAGCATGGTTTCAGCCATTAGTTTTAAATGCATTGAGATGGTACCGAAATAGCAATACGCTGCTTTGCTTACCAGAAATAGAAAATGTGATAAAGGTCTATTAAGATAGGAACCAATGAGCTGCTGATTAAATGTCTTAATGGCCGGGTGTGTCTGGAAAAAAACTCTGACGCTGACATTTTTGACAAATACATTACACTATCACAAAGCCCCCAGCGCCATCAATGAATTAAGCAGAAAAAAGAATGGGCCGCCGATATATACAAGTTTTATGGACTGATCAGACAAAAATAGTTGTCTATTTCCACCACTGTCTTCAACCGACAGACGTTAAAACCGTTGTCATTTGAGAAAATGTTCAGCGAAAGCATTCACACACAACCTGTTATGGAGGAGGCTCCAGTACCGCCTCCGCTATGGATGAGAAGAAGGTCGAGGCCGTGACCAAATGGCCACAACCTAGAACTGTCAAGGAAATGCAGAGATTTTTGGGTTTTGCCCATTTTTACAGGAGATTCATCAGAGACTTTTGTTCTATAGCGGCTCCACTTACTTCCCTCACCAAACAGACCTCTGGCAAACTTTGTTGGTTTCCTCAGGCTGAAAGTGCTTTCCACGCTCAGCTAAGAGACTTAACCCCAGACAGGCAAGATGGGCACTATTTTTTACAAGATTTCAATTCACCGTTACATACAGACTGGGTTCAAAGAACACCAAAGTGGTCTTTAAAGAACACCAAAACTCCCTTTCCTGTCAGTTTACAGAATTACCTATTCCCACTAGTCAAGAAAATATTATCCCAGAAAAGTTACTTTTAGCTCCATTGCAGTGGAATATTATGACCAAGATCACCCTTGCCAATAACCAGACCCCGCCACACCCATCATGCCATCCAAACCTCACCTTCGTTCCAGAGAATTTACGCAACAAACGAATCTCTTTGGTCCACGAAACCCCTAGTTCTGGGCATCCTGGCATAATAACCACCATAGAAGTGTTAAAACATAGCTTCTGGTGGCCATCATTATCCACAGACATTATTAAAGCTATCCAACAATGAACCACCTGCCAAACATCAAAAACCCCCAGACAATTACCTGCCGGTCAGCTACAGCCTCTGCCTATACCCCAACGTCCATGGTCCCACATAGCCATTGATTTTATTACTGATTTGCCTAACTCACAAGGCAACACGACCATTTTGACAATTGATTCTCAAAGGCCTGTCGTCTGGTCCCACTGCCCAAGCTCCCCACGTCTCTTGAAACCGCAGAGATACTTTATAAGATTTTACGGTCTTCCAGAAGATATAGTCTCTGATCGGGGGCCGCAATTTACATCCAGAATATGGTCAGCCTTTTTCAAACACTTAGGTGTTAACATCAACTTCACATCGGGGTATCACCCTCAATCCAATGGGCAGACAGAGAGGCTTAATAAAGAGATCATCCATTTTCTAAGAGCCTATGGTCAACAACAACAGACGGACTGGAGCAGGTTCCTCATGTGGACAAAATATGCCCAGAACTCATTAGTAAAACCCTCCACAGGCATGACTCCCTTCAAGTGTGTGTTAGGATTTCAGCCACCATTGTTTTCCTGGTCTGGTGAACCTACCGAGCTCCCTTCAGTTATTGATTGGCTGCAAAAAAAGTGAAGAGGTCTGGAACAGAGCCCATACTCATTTACTACATGCCGTAAGAGTCCAGACACACCAAGCTGACACACATCGTCAACCCAGTCCTACCTACTCGCTTGGTCAATAAGTGTGGTTGCCTACCTGGGATTTACGACTCAGGCTTCCATGTAGAAAACTCAGTCCCAGGTACGTTGGTCCATTTAAAATTATAAAACAAATCATTCCTGTTTCTTTCCATCTTCAACTGCCTTCTAACTACTGTATCTCTCCTACTTTTAAAATGTCCCTCCTGAAACCCGCTGGCGGCCCGGTGGGAGGTACTGAGGAAGCACCCAGAGAGCAGACCCCCCCAATTTTGACTGACGGCAAGGAGGCCTACAGGGTCCGTGAGCTCTTAGACTCCAGGCGTCAGGGTGGCAATCTGCAATACCTGGCAGACTGGGAGGGGTGCGGTCCAGAGGAACGGTCGTGGGTTAACACAGGTGTTATCCTGGATCCCACGTTAACAGAAAAGGGGAAAATTGTTTTCTATCCATTCTTTGCATGAATCTGTTATTTATAATAATAATAATAATAATACAATAGTATAATAAACAATAATATTTTTAGTCATTTTAAAAAACATGACCTTTGTTGCAGCCTGACCAACAGTTTGTCACTTTGTCAGAACGATGAGTGTAGAATGTGATATAGTCAAGTGATGATGAATGACATACATGAGGATGTATGACTTATTTGTATCTTTTTCTTTCTCAGCAGTTCCAGCATTGGACTTGTTTCCATCCTGTTTGGCCTCCCGCACTTGCGGAGGTCATTGCTTGCATTTGATTCAGCAACTGTCATTCTGTATTTACATTTACATTTAGTCATTTAGCTGACGCTTTTATCCAAAGCGACTTACAAATGAGGATAAGGAAGCAACTTCAAATCAATACAAGGCAACAGTGGATAAGTGCTATAGACAGGTCTCAGATATTTCAACACAGTATAAGAAAGTTTTTTTGTTTTTTATAGACGTAGAAGTGGGGGTGTGTTAGTAAATTAGTCAAGGAAGTAAAGATGAAAAAGATGAGTTTTTAGTTTTTTCTTGAAAATGGCTAATGACTCTCTAATGAATGGCCATTCTGATGGAGATCTGGAGTTCGTTCCACCAACCGGGCAGAGTGAAAGAGAGAGTCCGGGAGAGTGATTTCCTCCCTCGTTGGGATGGAACCACAAGGCGACGGTCGTTAGCTGAACGCAGATTTCTGGTGGGCACATAGGTGCGCAGAAGTGAGACTAGGTAGGGAGGTGCGGATCCAGTAGTCGCCTGGAATGCAAACATCAGAGCCTTGAATCTGATGCGAGCAGCTATTGGCAGCCAGTGCAACTGGCTAAAAACAGCTCTTTTAGGCTCGTTGAAGACCACTCTAGCTGCTGCATTCTGAATCAACTGCAGGGAATTGATGGAGCAGGTCGGGAGCCCTGCGAGGAGGGCATTGCAGTAGTCCAGTCTGGAGAGAACCAGAGCCTGAACGAGGAGTTGTGCTGCGTGATCCGATAGGAAGGGTCTGAC
>JAZGTI010001429.1:0-44622 GCA_036877585.1 Botia kubotai
ACAGGTGTGATTTCTCAGCACAGCTATTTCTGTCGTATCTGTCAGGTACAGGGGACATTTTATGCACACTATTAAAATTGCTTACAACACCTTCAAACCATTTATAAAGTGTCTATGACAAAAGAATACCGTTTAAGGCATTTACGTGACCTTTACAGGTTTATTAACGTGCAAGATTGTACATGTAAACACGGGGTCAATTCACTGATTAGCAAAGCTATTAAAACAAAACACAAAACAGTCTCTATTTAACTGACAGTTTTTTAATGGATTTTCTTCTTGTGGCACATCCGGCCATCCAACGTAACAAGATTTGCATCTACGTTGAAATATTGGTCAATGCTTAAGTCGTTTGTCTATCTGGCAACGTGCAAATTCAAGACAAATCGTTCAGCAACGGCAAGCAGTTTGTGAAATCACAAACGTCACGACTTTAAGCATCACCAATTAAAGATCTTTTTCGTGGCAGCCCAAGACAAAAATAACTTGACAGACATGATAGACGGCACCCAGAATCCTACAGTTATTATCATCTTAAAAAAAGAACAACCATAAACAAGCAATTCTTTACATGCGGTATATATAGAGAAAAACTAACGCTGCTCTCCGGTCAGCTTGACCGTACTGTGATTTTAACCAGGGGTATTGCTAAAATTCACAGGGCCCTGGAAAACATTGTTACGGGCGCGCTCGTCTCCCAGGTCAAATTAGTGAGATATAGTGTAAAACATAAATGACAGTTTATACACTACTATAAACAACAACACATTAAATTTAAATGTCATAGATGACATAGATGTGTTTATTTTCATACTGTAAGAATCACATAGCTGCGCAAACAAAACAGATTGTTAGACTCCTGGTGTGTTTTTTATTTTTTTAAAAACATTACCTTACATTTTTCCATGCAGTTCGCCTGAGGTCACGCAGCCTAATGCATCATAGCAGACAGCTACGCAAAGACAGAAAAACATGCAGGAAATTATGCAACGCAGCACCAGATCATCTGTCCTCTGCGCTCCTGAAATCAAGCATTTATGCGCCGAATCCAGAATTAAAACCAACGAGCTTTACAACCGAGACCTCACCTGCACCTGCCTCTCCACACACACCCAGGAGGCATCTGTACCCCCTCAAAATAAAACAAATAATACAGTCGCCATGTTTTCGCTACGTTACAGTGCTCGTTTCCGCAAGATCTCATTTCTCATCTCGCTCTTTAGAAAGCTGCAGAAACGAATCCGTGTTCCAATACAAAATACATCAGCAGCCACACAAAAAGACTCATATTCTTTTTTTCCTCCTTATGTAGCTGCTTTCAAAACATTGATTTTGACCTCAAATGAACAAAACACATTCAGTAACACAACACAAATGTGGACCATAGCATCAACACACACATTTCAATCACAAGTTTAACTGGAAATCATTTGATGAGTTTGTGTATGTGTGTGAGACAAAGACAGAGAGAGAGAGAGAGAGAGAGAGAGTGTGTGAGAGAGAGAGACAGAGATAGAGTGTGTGTGTGTGTGAGAGAGAGAGTGTGAGACAGAGATAGAGTGTGTGTGTGTGTGTGTGTGTGTGTGTGACGTCACTCTCGTGATCAGAGATCATCAGCCCCGTTCCAGTCGAACCGTAAGCTTTTAATCCCACGCATGTTCCGAGCTGCTACCTGATACATTTGCCAATGTTATCAATGTTTCAATCAGGAAACATGACAGAGCTGCTATTCCACCGAGACGTCCGTTATTACATCCCTGTATCTTCTCTCCTGCGTGTGCAAGAGAGCACATACGAGAGATGACACAGATTAACCTTACGGTTCACGGTAAAAAGCTACAGTGACGTGTAAAATATGTTGTTTATACTTCCAGAACAGCTGAAATTATTGCTATGCACTCAATTTAGGTACATATTGGTAGCTAAATTACATATTAAAGTCCGTTTACACATGCAATATATTTTTACTTTGCGTAGTATTTATTTAACGTAGCATTTTAGGGTTATATAAACACATATTGCAATAAACTAGAAAACAGTAACAATGTTCCTGACGCATCATAGTCCACAGGTTTAAAACAGCCAATCACAAGTTTGCTACCCTAACAGCCGTATGATACTGTACCAATGACACGATAATGAAGAGAAAACCTTTTAAATCGGGGCTGTTCAACGCTTGAAGATCGACCTTCAATTAACTGAAATGTAAAACATACAGTCATTCCTTAAAAATATTTTTGTAAATGTGGTTAGAGAAAAGAAAAACATGCAATTGACATTAAATCATCTATCGGTTTATTCTAATAATAATTAGTTCAGTGACTTAAAATGTGAAACCACCATTAAACGATTATTTAATCTCCACTGTGTGATAAATACTAGTAGGCTAACACTAGTTCATGTAATATTGTAATATAATGTATTGTATTGTAATATAATGTAATATCGCTTGTTAATTTATTAAGGAAAGTTATTCTACGGTGTTACCAAAATAAATCCGCCATTCTAATATTAGTGCTCCCTGGGTCGGAAAAATACACAAATTAACCAGGTAATTAAGGTCTGTGCTTTAACCTAGTGATCTGTCTGCCTAGATGGTTTTGTGCAACTGACTGTTTGATGTCCAACTCTACAGTCTAGGTAGACTGCTCCCTAGGTTTTGAGACACAGCCACACACTTTTGGTTCACTTGATAAAATGTATCCCCATACAGGTGTGATAGAATAGGGTCGCAACTACACTAGACACGCAAGTACCTCTCCAAAGTGAAGCTCTGAGCGACGCTTAACGTCGACGCATCAACCCAATGTGCGCAAAGTGACCGCCTCAAGCCCAATCCATCAATTCACCATTTGTTTATATATAAAAGCCCACCAGGAAGTTTTCCTCCATTCGGCTGAGAACAGTAGCGCTTGCGCACTATCCAAAAGGATGCCATACGAACGCGCTTTTACCAAACGCATTATGGATAAGTGGCATGTGCCATCACCAGATCGCGCACGGCAACGGCGTCAATGCAATGACAACGTACAGTTGCCATCCGCGACACGATCCCCAGCCTCACCTTCTGATCGAGTTGCCCAGTGATACCCAGGTTTTTGCCCTTGCGTCTCAGACGTGAATGCCGATCCTTACGCACTGGCTGTTGTTTCATTGCATGGCAGTGTAAAGTGCGTTCCCGTCTCTCGCATCTGTGGCAGGTGTCTTTCCCTCACTGTGCGCTTTGATGAGTTGGTCCGCGGAGTTGCACAGCGCAAGCGTCGCGTCTGCTCCTCACACCGATCGCGAGTGAATGCCGCTTCAACCTCCCAGCTGATAGTTTACTCCACACAAGCTCCTCCTCCAGTAAAGCGCCATGGGCTCCTTGTGTGTGTTTACACGAGAATCAGCGGCGCCTACTGGCGAAGCATAGAACTACAGTAAATGAACTCACCGGACTAAAGATACTCTTAAAGAAAGGGTAGGCGATTATGTTATGCTGGTTGAAAATATAAGCAACATACAGTATATACATAAATAAAATGACATAACATTCTGTACATTTTTCTCATGTTTCTCACTGGTACTTGTATTTTCCTGTTTAAATACACACACACACATTACAAACAGAATAGAATATAGAAACATGTGTTGTATGTTCCACTGTTCGTCCTATACATGTGTGTGTTTTGGCAATGTAAGGACTTTCTTTATTATATATAAAGCAATAATAAAGCAATTTTAATCTTGAGTCTAAATAGATAGACAGACAGACACAGACAGACAGACAGATAGATTACCAGCAATCATGAATGTGACATAAGTAAATTAAGAACAGGGCAAAATTTGTATTCTAGGACGCTCAAAGAAGGAGAATTTGAGTGACATTTAATTAAAGAGAGTGTGCTTGGCACACATTTGCCAGCTACAGCCTTTGGCACCGATGTTGCCCAGTGTGGCCTTGTGGGTAATTCTGGACCATATACAAAGAACATGTGTTTTGATTCATTTGGGGGTGATAAACATTCAATTGATGTTGTGAATGATGTGGAGTGGATTCTAGTAGTTCTTGGCGTGTAACTGAAAGGTCGTGGGTTTAAATACCACGAGCGGAGAGCCGTGACTATCAGCATTGTCATTGTGCACTGTAAGTCACTTTAAATAGAGGCTATTAGTTAAATGAAGAGTTTGTAACAGACACCACTAATATGTCGCGTGGATAAGCATGCAAGCTGAGGTTTTGACGGAACCCATGGGTTTGAATTGTCAGATATCTGGTAATTTTCCTCTGATGCAGTAATTGGATTCTACATATATAATACATGACAAACGTTTAAAAATTGAAGGTAGATTCTCATCAATAATAAACCACAACCAGTGTGTCAAAGGTCATTTGGTCTCGATTCACGGCCTGTCACATGTGCATGCGTTGTCTCGCAGCAGACATGCAACTTATGGATATACATGCAACTCAACCTGAGCAGGAATAGCCCAGGGTCACAGCGCAACACTGCGCTTCGTCTGGATTCGTTGAACCTGAATGGGTTTTTCCATTCGACAGCTCGCATTAGGAGGCCTCTGCATGTTGTGAGTCAATGGCATTGGCCATGAGTGCAGCTTTCCGTCCTTGTTTTTCAGACAGCACACTGTAGAGAACATAATCTTTAAATGCACATTTCACATATTTCAGACAGTACTGCGCAAATCTATGTGTTTGCATACAGTATGTTATTGTTATCATAGTGTCTCTGGTCTTTCTATGCACTGCTATTAAATAAAAAATATTTGTGTGCTATTTCATCAAAATGTACAAGATAAGTAATAAATGTACAAATGTACAAGATAACTTCCTTTCTCAGCTGATGTCATCTAAGGATCCTCAATAGATCCTTTAGTCATTTCAGATATATAACAGAAAATGTTCTTAAGACTTGGTCTATCATTCTGTACGTTATCTCAAAGTTTTCACCATTTTTCTTGCAGTAAAGTTAGTAGAATGTGTTTTTAACATTATGTATTGTATATCAAAAATGTTATTTGTAAGTTGTTAGTGGAACGTTTTAAAAACATTACAGAATTAAAAAATTGAATAACCTTCTTATAACCAAGCAATGTGTAAAAAATTGGACATTTTAAATTGAATTTAAAAAATTTTTCATCGAATGGAAACATTAAGGAAACGTTCTTACAACTTAAAATAGCTGGATGGACTATTCATACATTTATAAATATGGACTATTCATACATTTAGATGACTTTGCTTGCTGTATATACGGTTTTGTTTTCATTAGACACAAAGAGGAGAAAAAATGCTGAGATACAAACAGCATCTAAATCGCTGACCACCCCGCAGGTCCGTGTCTGGACAGAGCGGCTGGATAATTGGTCACTGGAGGCAGAAGCTCACCTGCATGGCTGGTTTACCCACCTCTAGTTCACTAGCAACCCATTCATCAATGAGGGACTAACTTAATGTGCAGGCAGGGGTTGACCTTTGCTTTTAGCTCCTTACCCCATGCTGTTCAGAGAGGGTGTTTGTAAATTGAATCAGGTGTTGTGATGGTTCATCTTAAAGGAGCAGCGCTGCATTATTGTAGAAGTACCACCAGAATCTGTGGGAGAAATGCAATAAATAATGCAATAAATAATGCAATGAATTCAAATAGCGATACAAATTCGAAGCAATTCAGCAATTCATATTCATGCAATACAAATAAGACACATTTCATAGTGACCACAGCTGTCAGGCTTCAGAAAGGACAAAGAAAACCAGCTATGAAATGTCCATATAGGCTGGAACATCACAAGGATGCAAGATGTTTATTTTTGAGTAAGCAACTCCTTTAATTACGCTCGGTTCTTAAAAGAGACCCTTCAAAAACGACGTCAGCTCCTTCCACGGCTGGAAACATCCAGTATCGATCAGATTGATTTGTCTGAAGCAGAGCTCTGTTCCCCGGAGATTACTTATGACAAAAGACTGAAAACTTTTCTATTAATGCACATATTTGCAAGACTTCAGAGCGAGCCGAAATCTTTCAATCGCCCGGCTTGATGTATGTGGCTGTTTTCTAATGCCCTGCAGCGTAATTTAGAAGTTCAAAAGGAAACATCCATTATTACAGCAAAGTGTACCAGTGCATCGTATTTTCTCCTCTGTTGGGCGACACCCTGTTCAAAAAGTCCTGTTTTCACACTGAACTACTTCATTTGTTACAGAACAAGCAGCCTAGCTAACAGGGAACATTGGCCTATATCAAAAACGTTGTCCCTCGGTAGTTAATGGAGCGTTTTAAAAACATTACAGAATTCAACAGTTTAAATAACCAAGCAATAACGTTAACACAACATCTAAAAAACGGTGCGTTTTGAACATTCATAGAACCTTCAAAATAACATTTTTAACATTTTTGTTACTTAATGGAAACATTACAGAAACGTTCTTACAACCTAAAATTGTTCACTGGGAGGCTCCCAGAGGCATGTACGTACATCAGGAACGGTGTTGTTACGCATGCTTCCAAATTCCATTCTGATTTTCCAAAAGAATACAAAGAAAACAGTGTGATTAAACTCACATTATGCACGTTTAATATTCAGGACGAGTGTAAAAACATCTTTCAGAATGAGAGATTGAACAAGGACATCCAGAACCCCGATCTTAGATGTTCTCCAATTCAGAAAGAGCCCTTAATACATACAACAGGCACTACAGAGATGAAGAGAGTCCTCAGACATTCCAATAAACCCTTCTGCTGGGAGACATTAATTGGAGCCTTTTGTTGATGGCTGGAAAATGCAGCAGACAACCCATAATCCACCACAGCTTCACGCAGCCCCGTTCCTGCAGGCCGCATCTAACATGTGATCAATACAGCAAGTGACTAATGTTAGCTGCAATTAGGACACAATCCATCCTGTAGCTATTTTCAGCGCATCCGATGCCCAGGAAGTGCAACATGGAGGATAATTGTGTATTGACAAAAAGTGGGTGTCAGAAGGCATGAACACACACACACACACACACACACTTGCTTATCTATCTAAATAGGTACGTTCCTTAGACTTTTATTGTTTTTAAACACAGCTAGTTATAAACAATATACCCGAGCCCACACTGTAACCCTAAAAGAATTTAAAATAACTTTATGTACTATACTTTTGTAGCGTTTTTACAAACGAGGACGCCCCCAAAAGGAGGTTTTGCTGACTTTCAGGAACAATGTTTTGTCGAGTATCTGGTTTTGCCGAGTAACTCAACAAGCACGTTTGTTAAAGGGTTGGATGAAGATGGACAGACATGAACAGGTCGTTTCTGTTTCTGTTATAAAAAAAAAAGAATTATGTTTCTTTTTCTCCTCATTTTATCTAATTGATGCCTTGGAAGAGGGCAGAGATTTTCAACAGCTTGCCTGTATTTTGTTTTCCTGTGGGATTAAATATTAAAAGGCACAAAATTGCTTATTCGCCAAAAAAAGCCAAATTTTAGGCCTGCCAGCTGTCTGCATTTAATATAACAGGCTTCGTTTTATTAATATTATAAAGCCGTTTAGGATGTATTAATACAAAAGTTCAAAGAGAAGGAATTGCTTTCCTGAAAAACTTTTTATTGCTTTTCAACAACAAAAATAAGAGCTGGATGGTGACAGCGTGATAAATGATGATGGAACGACAATGTGCATGTTTATTAGTTATAGCTTTAACTGACTTCCTAGATGGATTATATCTGTAAGACGCCAAATCATTATTATAATGCTGGTTTGTCATTAGTCATCACTAAATAAACCTCTACAAAACCTTTTCACGCTATACATGCAGTTATGGAAGGTGAACGACAGTTAATTTGTAGGTCAGTGCGCCATCTTCTGGTCATTTATGTATAACGGTTCAATAATTACTATAAAAGCCACATTCACATTACACACGTGCGTTGCGCACATTATAAAACTGTTAAATTGCTTTAGATTTCCCCATTCTGTATCTATATTGAAGCATAATAATGTCAACTTCACCTTTGTGAAAGTAATTTAAATTAATTAACTGTAAGACAGACATGTAATGCATTCACTGTCTTTGACGGTCATTTGAGTCAAGTCGACTTGGGCTGGATTAGTACAAACAGTCATGTTTATGCTGGGCTGGAAAACATACCTTGCATACCTTGGTTTTCATCATCACATGAACGATTAGACACAGTAACTGCTCCTGTTTGCTCTGTTTCCAAAGAGAAGCTGTTTTGTTGACATCCGGGATAATAAACAGCCCGTGCAGCAGATGTAAGGCGCGGTGTACCAGCACGTCCACGCGGCCGATGTTCGGTTATTAAAACGCTCAATAGAAAAGCACTTAATGAGATGTTAGCGCCGGCCTGCTTCCTGGAGCTGGTTGGAGCCGCTTCTGTACTGGACTTAGCAAAGGAAAGATAAATAAACAAGGACGGTATTGAACAAAATCGACTCGATCTAATAGCTGGTAGTTTACAGCATGCCGGCTCGGCTCCACCGAGCCTCTTCGTTTCTTTGATTTCCGAGTATCTTAACGTGCTGAGAACAAACATGCACAGTTTATAAATGTTTGTGATTTTAAATGTACCATCCAGTGCACTGGCTGAGATGAGTTTAGATGATGTTGGTAAGTTTACAACATAAATTATACAGTACGCTTTCTTGAAGTTACACTGTGTGTTTAGCACTCACTCTTATATGACTTGGGCTTAGCCCTGTTTGAATGCAGAAACACAAACAGCGTTTTAAAACTGATTAATGATTGATCAGATTACGGAGAAAACTTGGCTACCATTTGGTGGAAAGTTCCGCTTCATTCTAATGAGATATTCAGACGAGAATATAAGGCGATCTAAACCAGTGCAAGACAAACTAACAGTTAACAAACCCAGGAGCCTCGTAAACTAGTAAATGGTTCTTTAAAATAAAGTGGTTTGTTGTTGACCGTTAAAGAATAATTAAAGAAGCTTTATTGTCAGGAGTGTTTGTTTATGGTCCATAGTGACACAAAAAGTGAGTCCTCGTGACATTAAAGATCTGCTGGGGTTCTCTGTGTAAGCGTGAGCGGTCTGTGTGTACAGGAGATACCACGCAGATATCTGCAGCACCCCTCAGTCCATTAGAATCTCCTCAGGTTGACTCTGTATTGATGCACAGAGTGAATACTGTTTGTGTCCGCGTGCGTGTGCATCTTATTGGCACATTAGTACCCAATCGATCCATTAGTTGAAACAAATCTATAGCCACTATAAGTGTAAATGGCTTTGGCAATACACTGCATAATAAAGAAAAATACTTGTCAAAAAATTGATGCATTTTGTACCTAATGGGAATAAAATGATGCAATCCTTGTACCATGTGTGTCCCGTATATGAACAGATGTGATAGTTATGGCCTTGGTTCTTTGACCCTTAAGTGTGAACGTGATTTTGTTGAAAGTTTAGCAGTAATCTCAAATCAAAGAAAATAAATGTCAATAAATCACGAAATATGCAGGCAGAAATGGAACCATTTTTAGTTTAATCGCTAAATCTAATGCTTGTTCATCCAGATGTTGTACTCTGCAGAGAAGGATTAACCAGACAGCCTAATTCAAGCGTCAATACAAAACTGTTACATACATACTGTTACATACACAATAGACATTAAGAGGATTAGCGTATTGGTGAAAAATACATTCGTTACACTGCTGCGAGGATCACATTTGCACTAAACGAATATAAGAACACATTACACAAAATGTCACCCGTGGAGAAAATTAACGCGCTACGCAAACGCTCTTTAGAACGTAATGCGCGGATTAATCTTTGAAAATTACCATTTGCCCACCAGGGGGCGCACAATGAACGAGGAGCCACGTGATAATCGCCCCACTGAAAGCCATTTCCGCCACACTGTGGTGCATGGTCAAATTAAAAGGGGCACAATAGGCCCTAACTGGCAACCTAATGATGTCTTACACAGTGTGATATTCAATTTCACCTCAGCGGTGATTAGAGAAGATTATCTCCAGAAATATTATTTATGAACGCACTGTCATTTTTCTATGAGTATATGCACGCACGGAGATCGCTTGTTCTTATCTGATTCAAAAGCTAATGAGAGTAACTGTGGATTAAATAGGAAAGTAATGAGCCCCAGGAAACTTGATTTGAAAATCTCTTAAATGCCACCATCTCCCACAGCAATAAAATCCACCATTTTAAAGATTTACATAATTCTGCGCAAAAAATGCAACTTTGATGTGTGTGTCAAACTTGCCAAATGCATTCAAGCATGTAAAGATACTTCTAATTTAGCGACTGTATTTAGGATGAAAACCGCATTAGATGCGACTACACAGCAGCGATGCATGTGGGTGCACAAGGATCACTAGAAACAGTCAAGAACTTCTGTCTGGTAACTTCAGGAGGAACTGTGGGCCAAGTGTTGTGGTGTGGTGTACACACATCTGGCGCAACAAATGCGCTCATCTATTTTCAGCGCAGTATGGCTGCAGCCTACAGAAATAACACCCTTTGCTGGAAATATGGAGGTGTGTTTGTACAAGAACAAATTTGCATATGTATTTATGAGAGGTTGGCGTGAATTATCAACGGCTTTTTTTAAATCGCAGGTTGGCTCTGAGATTAGATTTTAATATGCTTGAGTGAAATGTCTATATGGTAAAATTGCATGAACTAAAAACACGTTTTTTTTATTTTTTTATCAAAATGTTTTACACTTTCTTGGGACTGATCACACCTTCTGTATTATTTGAGAACCCGTGTTATTTTTCTTTTTAAACCATTAATGATTGATGACACAGGTGACACAGGAATTAAACTTGTGTTGCATGCACGCTGCATGCACGCTGCATGCGCATGCCAGAGGCCGCAGGGTCAGTTCGAGACTTCAGACGCAGATCATATAAAACAGGCCTGATGCACAAGACATTAATCTGTATTTGATGGATTATTTCCCCGCGGGCTTTAGTCAGATTTAACGGCAGTCAAAGCAATGAACTCAACCGATCTGTGGGGGAATAAAAACTACATTTTATTATAACGTCAGAGGACAGCGGCCGCATGATCAAAGGTCTTAATGTGCAAAAGATGCATTAAATAATCGGAACCACAAAGAGACCATCAATTTTGAGCCTTACTGGGTATAAATAAAGACTGAATATAGGGCCCTGCTGTCATTTCAGCCCCATTGATGGATAGTGTGTATTGTTTTCAGTCGTTCTAGTTATAAACATTATGAAAATATCAGTATCAACATCAAAACCATCTTGCCGGGATTAACCGGCAGGGTCCTGAAAGATCAAAGCATCTTATAAACTGCATTTAAAAAAAGGAGGCAAATCACAGGCAAATTTTTTTTATTTTCTGATCTGTATTTTTGGCTGTCTGTGCTTTAGAGGTTCAATAAACAGAACAACACAACATTCAGTGTGCAGTTCACCATTTATTTACTGAATAAATCTGGACAAAACACCAAAATTTGTTACGTTACAATCAGAGCATCTGAGGCAGATATCCCACCATGCACTCCCCCCTCCCCTTAAACGAAAACAAACCGAAATAAAACAGAATTAAAAATGAAAATCCTTCAACATTAGCACCTAATCAGCACCAACTTAAGCGGTTCACTCTACAAAACAGGGGAAAAGTACAATGACCGAAGAAAAATTAAACACTGAAAAGAAATCTCCAAAGCGCGATTTGAATTCTTAGTAACGTTTGTAAATCCTTCGTAAGGCTCTTCTTTAAGGGAAAACGAAAAACAAAAACAAGCAAACTCCCTTCTTGCTAGGCAGGCTAAAGCATTCAAAGGGCACATGCCACTGACTAGATATAAATCACGATTTCAAGTAACATTGATATACGACAAAACGTGTCTACACGTACCCATTCAAAACATGTTCGTTTCACAGACCTGTGCAGGCAGTAGAGTTAACATGAGGTACTGGAGACGGTGTAGTCGCCGAAATGTCGTCTAATATCTATGGAGTCAAATGCAAACGAAAAATAAACCAGGAAGGGATACAGTCGACGTGATTTTCAGGGTGCGCAATTATTGGCACTGACGACAGAGTGTTTACCTTCTAAACTTAGGACAAGCTTTAATACAAAACACAAACCTGTCCCGTGTCAAACGTATTGCCTATAATATTTGTGAAAATTGAATAAAAAAATGAAAAACCCTGCACGTATTTCTTTTTAAATATAGTAGTAGTTACATTATAAATAAAAAAAAGATACATTTTGCTCCAGCAAAAGAAAAACTAAAGTTAAATAAACGACACTAGTCCAGAGAGGTGGAATCAACCGTACTCAAGCCTGGGCGAGTCAAGTGCTTGACATTTTTTTAGAAGGCTCGCTGAGAAAGTTTCAGTTCGGTTTAGAGCGGGGAAAAAAGCAGCAATAATACGGTAAAAGGAACAGCTTAATGCAACACAAATAGATCTTTTAATGCAGCCCTAAATATTTATCAGAAACAATGTTTTATCGAAAACGACAGTTTGGTATGAGAGGCTAATTCTTCTGCTAGCATCTTTACGACGTTTTGACCTGGGGGGGGTTATCGTAAAGCAAACGCGTTTACTAATAATATACTTAAAATAAACGTAAGGATCAAGTACAGACACAGCCAGCAAATTGCATTTTCAGACAAATCAGAGCTTAGCAGAGGTCGAACAGTTTTGCCTGATATTTTTGTTGTTCCTTGGCTGCGGTCACCTGTGCTGTAATGCATGTTTGTAGCTTAATGTGACTCGTACGCCTCTTGAGCACCACATCAAATGAAAATAGAAAAGAACAGAAATAAGGAAAACCAAAGTAAGTCTTGCTACATCACTCAGCGCCGTTAGCGGTTAGCATTGTCCAGACGTCCCAGCTCAGAAGTGTTTTACACCCCCGGCCAGAATCTACCATGTCTCTCCACGGAATGGAAATAACAATAGACACCATTGTAATGAGTGTATTTTTTTTGATAATCTAAAAGGACGTGGCATAATGTCTGATGAATTTGTGCTCAGCTGAAGAACTGGTCAAGTTCTTCTTCCATATTGGCCTCTGGTACCATTTGGTCCAACTCTCGCTCTCCCCTCCCGTGGCCCACAGTGGCCGTCTGGCCGATGGAAGCCGAGAACCACGGATGGTCCAGGATCTCTCGAGAAGTGAGGCGCTCGGCCGGTTCTCGTCGCAGGATGCTACGGATGAGGCATCGCGCCTTGGGCGTCAGCGTCTCGGGGATGCTAAACTGGCCGCGGCGAATCTTGCTGAAGAGCGAGCTTGGCTCCACGTCGTGGAAGGGATATCGGCCCACCAGGATGGTGTAAAGCATCACACCTAAGCTCCAAACATCTGCCGCCTTTCCGGAGTAGCTGCCATTTGCGTTGAGGATCTCCGGGCTCACGTAGGCAGGACAGCCATGTTTGTCTGACAGAGAATCATCGCTGCCTTCCATGAGGTACGTGTCCTCCAAACTTTCCAACTTTACAAGGCTCCTAGCAACACAAAGACAAACGTTTTAAAAACGGTAGCTTGAAATGAAAATGCACAAAAATGAAATTGAGTAAACGATTGATTATTTGGCTTTTAAAATGGAACACACAAACATGGAATATAATCTTTGACCTTCAAGAAGAAACGGGCAGACTTATTGACCCAAAATCGTTATGCGCACAGAAAATTACAGGACACGTGAAAAGGAGAGAAATGATTGGCTAGCTGCGTTTCTAGATGGATTACAGGAAACATAATCCGTTACGACCTTCGATGCGAAATGAGCAACAAATTAACTGGCCAAAAACAATTTCTGCAATATAAGCCCAAGAAATCCTTCCTGCCAATGAAAAATATTTTCTACTCTGAATCATATTATCCTCTACTGTTGTTAAAGAGTGACAGCGAAGCAAAAATATCCACTGCATATTGGATGCCGTATTGGACACACATGGGATCTTATGAATAAAGCGTCATCTGAAGATAGCCTCCAGACATTCTGTCAGTGTGAGAGCAATCTGAAAAAATCTGTAATACAACCTCAGAATTAGAAAAAGCAGGAATAACGCAGCACCACAGATGGAACTCCTTAAACCTCCGATAAATCTCCATCATTCTTGGTTTACTTTGTAATCTTACAATTTGTAAATACAAATGCAAAACATGAAACGTGAGATCATGGCTTGTTCTTCATCCAAGATATAATATTCACGCGCACTTATAAACAAAGACAGAAACTCTGTATGGCTTCATCCACAGATGCAATACAAACATCTTTGATGTTGGATACAGAATGAAAAGAATCAGAAACTGCTGTGACTCAAGTCTGAATCATAAAACACAATGAATCAGAATGTAACTGTACACCCACCGAGTCTCGACTAAACATTCGATCCTCTGATCTCAAAATAAGTCAGATTATTTTACACTGCCAGCACTACCCTCGCGCAGGGACAGGTTTGCGTGTTGCCAGGAACGAACGAGGAACGAGTCGCCCCTTCTCTGACCTGAACCTGTGACCCGTCACACGCCAGCTGAATGCAGTGGTGCAAAGTGAGGGACACTCAAAACATTTTTAACGACATGCGGCGCGTGTGAGTCACAGCTCCGGCGGGGGGGCTGCACCAGGTCGAGAGTCTGAGAAGAACACCAGCCCACGCTGAAGACCAAACAGAGGTGAACATTAGGGACCGATTCCAGACGGCCGCGCTGTGGCCTCCAGCACGTGACAGTAAAACGTCTCGGGCGTCGCTCTTTGGTGACATAACCAGGTCGGGAACCCACTATGCTGAGGAATGCAGCTCCGTCTGACTCTCGGGTTCCAAACTTGGTGCGCCCTTGGTGTTTGATTTCTGGCCATGGTAATGCTCACCACCCTTGGCAGTGTCTGCTTGCTCTCCACTGCAATCACTCATTGAAAGGTGGACGGCTGACGCACCAGACCACAGAGCAGGGGAACTGTAAGGTCACCCAGCTCACATTTTAAGCACCAGGGCAGCGCTCTCCATTTCCATCCAGTGAGCCAAAGGGAATCTAGCTGAGCTGACTCATTTGGCCGAGGGGGCAACTGCCATTTAGCTTAAATGGGGAGGCCACCCAGATTCATAACGCAGGCTGGGATTATTTCAGACTCCATTTTCCTGCCAAGCATATGGTCAGGCTGCATTTCCAAGCCAACACGAAACAAGGTTTTGCTTCCACAACGTGACAAGATTCAGAATAAAACAGAAGGTGCAATAAGAGGACAAGACTTTGATTTGTGTTCCTGTGCTTCAATGGGTAGAGCATTGCGCTAGCAGCAAAAAGGTTGTTGAGTCGATTCACAGGGAACACGTGTACTAATACATTTTAAATTGTATAGCTTGAATGCGCTTGTAAGTGGCTTTAGATAAAAGCATCTTCCAAATGCACATATGTAAATGAATTAAATAGACAGTAAAGAAATGGTAGCGGAATGATAGCTAATAAGAGATTCACCAACGCTAACACACTGTATATTTTACATCATGCATGTTCTGTCTGATGCCTCATGGTGTCTTTACCTTTCCTCATTCTTGAAGACAAACTTCCTCAGCTTCAGGTCTCTCAAGACCAGGCCGTTGTCGTGGCAATGCGCCACGGCCGACGCTATCTGATGGAAAAGTCTGGCGGCCTCGTCTTCACGCAGCTTCTTGCAGGTGCGGACGAACGAGTGCATGTCTCCATGACTCCTCTCAAAGAACACGTACGCCCGCGTCTCTCCCAGAAGAATCTCCACGATCTGGTTGATGTTCTCATGAGGGCCCAGCACGAAATACGCCGCCAACGACTCTTGATATCGACCGATATCAAAAACCTGGAGAAACAAGAGGAAGGAATGTTTTCAATTCAATTAGATGCAGCGATCGATTCCATCAGCCTTTCAGGTGGAGCGCGAAGGTATCGGCCCAAAAAACGAGCGTTCTTTGATGGTGGTGTTATGAATGCGGCTTAAAGGAAACCGGTTGTCTTTCACTTAACAGTTAAAAGAGATGAGCGCTAATCCCGAAACAAAAGAATGGAAATCCATGCAGCAGCGAGTCAAAAAGCATTCGGCCCCGCTGCAATTCCGGTCCCCAAAACATCCACCGAATTTTGATGTTGCTTAGTAACAGACCCAAACGAGAGACATGTTAAATATAACAGTGGTGGACATTGAAGGCCATTCTCTCCAGCAGGAGATAAGAGGTTTGCACTAATAGCTTTTTGCCCACGTCAACCCATTCATGTCTTATGTTTCAGTTACAGCCATGCGTTCATGCATGCGACCGCGCACACACACACACACACACAATTCAAAGGTATTCCCCAGCCTGATGCTTTTTTTCCATGCGCCTCTCACAAGAATGTATCACTTAACAGCGTGTAAACGTTGAAACTAAATGCACAGCACAAAATAGCACATTGTCACGTTTGTTTAAGCACCTAAATAAGACAGACGGCATTTTGGTTAAGGTCATGCAAACGTCTTGATTTAGAACAAAGCCATTTTTAGTTCATTGTCCAATAAGACACCAGAGAGTCGTGTTGACAGCTGCCTGCAGGGCATGCACCATGCATGGGGATGTTGCATTCTATACCTTGACCTTACAATGTCACGCTTGAAGAAATACATACATAATGCGCGGACCTTTAACAGCTGCACTAACAGCGCTGGCGTTCCATTGCGCAAAAACGACTCGTGTCTATAATGAAAAAAGACGTTGAGAGGATTAATCTTACCTTGCACACGAGCTGTTCCCCACTGTGCAGGTGGGTGGCTCTAAAAACGTGGTCTCCCTCTATGGGCTCCAACAAAAGGTAATTTCCAATGCAAGAAATGCAGTGAGAGGAGTCGGGGGTTTCGGGGGGGCTGGGAGATCCTAAATTGGGACTAAAACTTTGGCTCGATTCTGTAGTCCTTAGGCAAGATAGCTCCTCAAAGTCGTGCACTTTGTGCCTCGACCTCCCATAACGTGAAATGTTAATGGGATTGGATCTCTGTATGTTCATGAGTATAAGATGAGGGTCGTCCGGATCAGAAGGCGGTTAGACGGTCTGACGGACGGGCGTTTGAATTGAATGACAGATGCCCTCTATTTAACACTCTCCGGTGTGTATTACACAACCAAAGACATGCGATTCCCTTCAACGCGTCCACCGATGATCTCGCGGCGTTGCCGTGCAATATTTCTGCATGTGCGTGAAATGCAATTTCAGTGTGGCGTTATTTATATTTGAGTATGCATACAATGCCGCGCATGCACGAATTTTATCAACTATCGTCACTATATACTTCACGAATAGCGCGGGTCTGTTACTAGTGCCGAATTAGTTTCCTATGATCCGCAACAATGTTACAAGGCGCGATACAATGTAACGACTTGGGTTGTGACGTCACGACCGATGGAGCACAGCACGGCGTGCAGCAGGTAAAAGAGCGGATTTCTTTTTTTGCGTGGAATTGCGTTGAATTAAACGCCAAAAAGTGCCAGCTGGCAGAAAATGCCGGTGGGATCGGATATCCTGAGAGGGCGCTCCGTTTTCATTCAAGCGGGCCTCCACGCAAAATCTTTCCATGCATCTACCAAATATGGCAAGGAAAATTTTCATCCAGATCGCGAGCCCCCCTTTGTTATGCCTGGGAATTCGACGTGTTCGCGGGCAGCTCTCCCTCTTTCCTTCCTTTTAAACTCCCGATGATCTTTGTCAAATGTCTTTTTTGGCGTTGGATCTTGCACAAAGGGAGAAGGGACGGCCGACTTTCCCCCGGGCCTATCCCTCGCTTCAGCAAGAAGACTCCATCATCATCCTCATCCTCATCATCATCTTACTTACGTGGCTAGGAATCTAGTCCATTGAGCGCGCGGGGTCAGCTGCACACTCTCACACACGCGCGCGCGAGCCGTGTTCCAGTGCACGAGCTGACTGACTGACGGACTGCGCTCGCGGGACCGACTGGAGCGCTCCACGCGCAAGACCGGCCCCGCCTCCGACCCGGCCCCCTGACGTCACAGCCAAGCCACTCTCGGATTGGTCGCTCCCTTGACGCGGACACATCCACGGTCCTGCGATCTATCTATGCAGCCATGTGAGATAATTATTGTCCTTGGAATTTAATTGAAGCACCATAAATTATCTGTCTATAGGGTAAATTCTAGCAGGGATTTGTTATATGCGCCCTGGATGGTTAAATGTCAGTTGGTTTCTGGGGGCGGAACTGAAGCAAAAATTACACGGCGTTATGATGTATTGTGTTGCCATAATGATTAATCCTGGTATGGACGTATTTATTATATAGAGAAGGAACTTATACTTCTTACGGCAGTTATTTAATAAGTCTATTTCTGTATAGGCAAAAAGCCTTGGCTATTTAACATTTCCACTGTTATTTCCCCCCGTAAAAAGACACAGCTGAATAAACACAATTGTCACACTGTATGGGGTTAGATGTCACAACTGAACCCGGCATTAAGCAGCCCATTAAAGATGCTTCGGTAAAGGTAAAAACACAAATCAATTCACAAGGAAGCAAAAAAGAAATGCCATCTGATTCTTGTATCAAAGCATACACCTCACGGTCAAAGTGTGGGTGGTGGAAATAAACAGTAATATTTAGCAGGTTTTTGTCCCATTTATTATTCTATAAGGCAAAACTATTCTATAAGGCAAAACAAAAATATTTCAAATACATCACAGTATTTGTTTTACTGCCTTTAATGTATGTTGATTTTGTTAAAAAACAACAACCACTGTATTACAGTATGTCTGTTTTTACGATCTTTCTTTAGTCTTTCATAATCTGTATGTCATTTTATGAAATATGATTCAGACATGTTCAAACACTCACAATCAAATATAATTTGCAAGTTTCTCAATTCCAAAACAACTGATCTTGTCTCTATGTATTATGTAGGATGATTTAGTATCCTGCCGTTTTGGAAAGACAAAGTCATGTTTTCATATTTAGACTGAAATCTTCATGTAATCACCACAATATTTCATAAGAGCAGATCCATCAAGCATTAACTCGTCTGATGTAGTGTTGTTGGAGTGAGGTAGACTGTACAGTGACAATCTGTTCTGTATGTCGCCTGTTATCTTGTATAATTAATTCCAGTGCTTGTTTTTGTTGCACAATATCTATGACTCTATGAGTTGGTGTTGAATTTCAAAACTGACTGCATGTTCTGGAAAGGAATCAGTCGGGGGGGTTTGAATTTGTCTATTTGCGATGAATGGTATTGTTGTGCCAACCGCTAGTACATTCACAAAGTGTTTATTGTGTGTAACAGTGAAGAGTGGATAAAGAGACATATTTATCCCCCAGAGGACAAAAAACAAAGCGTTGAAATTATCTTTAAGCATTTGACAGCATCACCAGTGTCCAAAATGACAGCCGAAATTTACAGTTGAAAAGTGATTGTTTTTTAAAGGAAATATACAATATACAATAGACACCAAATTATTATTATAGTGGAAATAAAAAATGTATTAGCATGAAGATGGAACACGTTTTGAGGGACACTACTCTCAGTTATGTCCTTTTAGGGAGTTTTTACGTGTGTTATTTGCATCGTGAGCCGCTCGGTGCAGCTCAGTCACCATTTTCTGTTTCTCCGATCTGAGAAAGTTACTTCCCACTTGCATTCCTGATCTCATGAACTGCTTTCCCGAAGCTGTTCCAGCAGGGCAGGGGGTGGAAGGTGAGTGAATGCGGGATTGAGCAATCCCTCATTGTGGAATGCGGGGCGTCACACGTGGAATGCACACAGCTGGATGAGAGACACAGACATAACTGTTCATTCCAAACAGCTTTCGCCCCCTGACATAACACTGTGAGGCTGATAGCTTTTCCCCTGCAGTTCATGGCCTCTGTGCGCCCACGCTTCATAAGATTGTATTTGCCACATAAACAACCCCTTTCCACCAAAATCATCAACTGCAGCTCCTTCGGCTGACAAACTAGTTTGCGGCGCTCTCAAACTCTCATACTCCGCTACTAGACTCATTTAAAGTGGGTCAGAATTTCCCAGGCTGTGTTCAGCTTCTTTATGAAGATTGGATTCAGGGTGTCTCCATTCCGTGCTCTCTGTTAGACTCCAATATAATGCGCAGAGCCTGCGAAGATATACTCTCATATTTAGGTCAAACCATTTTGTGTGACACAAAGGGGAAAGCAGACACAATGCCGAGTTCTGAATGGTCTAAGTGAAAATTGGATTTTCTTAATCCGGGTGTCTTTTTCCCAGTGTAGACAAATTTCTGTAACTCTCGTCGGAATGATTTTATCCACGGAACTGTGGTAAATTAGGAAAACTTCAAAGTATTGAGTAGAAACTGCAGAGGTTGCCTGCAGTCTATGAGAGAATCTCTCCTGGACATTTTCAAAGGTCAGAATGGATGGCTAAAATCTTAATTAACCCCCTACAGCAACCTGTCTGCTACTCTGCCCGTGGGAAAATGAAACGGTTTTGGTGCTGGGAAATATTTCTGTCTCTATATTTTTAAACCTTTGAGGCGGGTGAGGTGCAGTAACCCCCTTTCTGCTCTGGAAACTAGAAATATAATAATACTCCATCCATATTAGACGGTTTCCTTTGTGAGCTATAAAACCTGGAGCCAAAGATAATCGACTGAAGTTGAGCTAGATAGCTCTGACTCAAAAGTGTCACAAATGTAACATTTTCTTGGGCACCATATAGTAATTTGGGTCCCAAATGTGATAAGTGTCACGTGTTAAGGGTTCTGTGTTGTTGACTGGCCTTCTATAATATTTCCTCTTTGTTCCTTATCACATGTTCATTTAGTAAGAAAGCACGGCTGCACTCGTCCCTAAATGAGATTCATTGGTTGAGGTGAACAATGTCTTTATTCAAAAACAAAATTTGGGTTTGCTTTAAAAGGACCAAACTCAGACACCTTAAGTGGATCAAAAGATGAAAGAAAAGTGAATGTGCTGGTCTTTAAACTATATTCATATCACATTTGCAAAAAGCTAAATGGTTTCTGTCATTCATGTGACCTCAAAACACCAGCTATTTGTGAAAATGCATACATTTTGGTCGTTTTCTCACTGCAAATCTTTGTCAGCATGAAGGGAGTTAAGACCACAAAGTTTTTTACAAAGATTGTTTTCTGAAAGTTTACAAAGGTTTCACACTGCAACACAAAGAAACTTGATGTGAAATATCATGGCTGGATGGGTTCTGCCCAAACCTTTGGCCTTGAAATTCCAGGGGAAATATTCAAACTCAAACCCTTTGGCTCCTTTTTCAGAAAGAATTCTGATGCCTGGAAAAAAAAACGTGTAGCTTCACTTGAATTTGACGGCGTGACTCAGATTCTAGACATGCTGGATGAATAACAATACAATAAAGTCAAATAAACAAAAACATCAAGGAGCTCATAGCTGCAGGCAACAGGGAGGACCAACAGCACAGCCAAAACGCATTTGTAATATTTAATTATAAACACGGTTATTAATGAATGAATGCAGAAAATGACACATGGCTATTCTGTAGCTGCATGAAAGCCATTAAAGAGTGAAAATGTGTGTGAAAAAGATATAAATAAATGACAGGCGGGGAAGCTTTAATATATTATGTAGAATCTCATTGAAAGCTTGAGGAGAAACAGGCATGCAGGCTGGGAGGAAGGACTTTTTTGTAGATCTGTGATCTTTGAAGATCCAGAACAAGTCCAGGACGCAACAGAAGCTTAAAGCCTAAAAACAGATACCAAGAAAGGAGCCACAGGAGTCAGACTCTGGACCAGGGCAATTTGCTTGTGCATTTTGGTGTGCAAAACGAACAAGTTCTAAATGCTAACTGATGTGGTTAATTCAAAGCACTTTGCCCACACAGATGCTATGGCAACAAGCTTCTATCCTCATGAGAATATACTAAACATGTCTGTAAACACATGAGGTAAACACTCAACACGCAACGAAACATGTTTTTGAGAGGGCTGGCTTGCCTTTAGTGATAATGACCCAAACTATCATTCTTGAATTGATGAGAAAATTTGAAGCCAGCATTGAAAACAAATTTACATTAGCTACAACAGTATCCGAAGCTACATGGCTATTGGTCAACGTTACATTCCCCGCCCACACGGCCTGGGTGACATCATCAGAAATGTCACAGCGGTTTATTACATTTGGTTCGTAACAAACCATACAAGTTTATGAAGACACTTTTTCTCCTTTGGAAATCCAGTATCAAATTACATCATAAACGCATCCCAGACAAATAGTGTCAAGTTGTTTTTCCTGATGTCAGGCGTGTAGCACCAGCGTGTCTGGGCATGCGGCGTAACGGTAAAGCAAAAGAAAAGCTTTACAAACCCCTGTGAAATGATGCCATCCTGCATGTGAATCAGTCGCGCTGTGACCTGCTTCTCTATGCCAGACAGACGGCACGGGAAACACTCACACAAACAAACATCTCTTTGACTCTTACGTTTGAGGTCTGTCAGTCGTGGCATTTACGCAGCTAATGCAGGTGGCAGAAGTACCATCTCAATTGCACACTGCGATAACGATCTTACCCGGTTGTAGGTTCAAAGTAATCCACCTACCAAGTCTAAACGATCACAAATGTACAAAAATAGAGTTAAGTTCTCTTGTGTGATTCAGCAACAAATCTGTATCTTTTTCTCACCTTTTCACTTTGAGAAGCTGAAATCTCTTCTAAGGGGGCCAAATGAAGCCGGGCAGTCCAAACTATAAATCATTATTATGAACTTACTCTTGTGAATCTGGGTATTAAGGAAACCATTTTAAACACTGCTCTGTAATGTACTTGCTCAATAATAGATTTGTGTTGATTTTTAACCCGAGAAAGTTACAGATTGCAGCTTTAAAGTAAATTCTTATGATAAAATAATCATCAAAATCATTGCTTCTTTGCTATGGCAACCGTGAAGAATTGGAGAGCTCACTGGTGCGTTGATAGATTGGTACGCTGCCAAGCTTTGCAACTAACCGTCATCGCCGAATTCTCTGGAGTGAAACGACGGGACATTTTCACTCGAACGTTCCTGAGCGCGTTTGTGCTATCGCAGCTGACATTATTATGAGATGTTTTATCCAGCCAGCCGTGAGCACAATAGTACAATCAAAACAGGCCTATGGCACGAGTTCCTGACAGTTAACGAACTGTAGAGGCTCAATTACAGTAATGCTACCGTAATTATGATTAGAAGACCATGTCTCAAATGTAACTAGCCGCAATTTTCATGCCTTGAAGAAACACATAGCAAAATAGGGCCGTGTAAATGCAGCTACACTGGGTGAACACGCAGCCTCTGGCTTGTTTAATTAGGCTTACACCTAATAAGCATGAGTACATAAAAAATCATTTACAGGGCCCCTTAATTTGATGTATTCTATTGGACACTATACTAATATTAAAGGCCCTGGAGTATCAATTGTTAGAACGGGCCTGCGTTCTCAGTGTGATCTTCCACTTTTAAAACTTCTTTGTGGTTTTATCTTTCAAGAAAACCAATTTGCTGGATGGCAAGATTACTGAATACCTGTAACAGGAAAAGACATTTCAGTGCTTAGAAATGGTTGATTAAGCGCGATATGATTTTGCATTAAAACGGGTGACATTTTCACCACTGAAACGTTAAGTCAGCACCTTTTCAAAGTACTTTGCCATTAAAATGACATTTAGTGTAGTTGGAAATTTAGGCAGAAATGAAAAAGAATCTTTCTTGCTCAGCTAACTAATCATTTCTTACAAGATGACAGAACATTACACTGATTCTTCAGACAAATTATGTTCCACAATTTAACCAATTTAAAAACGGCAACATTTTCACATGGAAAATAATTACAGGTGAGCACTTAAATGTCCTTAACACAGATCAGTTTTTTGTCTTTTTTATTCTGACATTTATTTATACCTAACAATACTTGATAGGAATACAGAATGTTTATTTTTCTGGTAATTATCTAATGCATTTATTAATGGATGTGAATTATAGACAGCTATCAGATCACCCTGAAAATATAGCAAACAATTTTCCAAAAGTGGTTCAGTTTGTCCTGGCTGGAATTCAATGTGAAACCGGTTCAAAGTTTGTTTCCTTCTGTTCTCAGAACAGCTTTGATGTGCCTACCGACCCAATTGTCATTCCATAGGAATTTTCCTTTTCCTGTGCCAGTAGCAGAAACAACACACCATATCCTCCATCAGGGCAAACTCGCATGTAACTGGCACATTCCACAGACATCACACCTGTTTATGTTATGCCGAGAAAATGGACCACTGTCAAGATATATACGGGCCCTGTGATCTCCAGACACGACCAAGAAGAGGTCAAATAAAGTATGAGACTGAACGGTCCAGATGGGAACCGTCAATAAAGCAAAAAAAACCCTGGAATGTTTTTTTTTTGTAATATCGCCCGTTACATTGTTGCAGTGTGTTTTGTTATTGTGCATGAAAAGATATTGACCTGCCATAGTGGAAATCATATTAGACTTCTTAGGACGTTCTGTGTTATTGCTTTGATATGGTTGGTGTCCCCAGAAGTGAATACAGCAAATGGATTCCAATAACGTCGCAGTCGACGCGCTGTTCTGTGCAGGCGGTGGCCAGACTGCATCAAGTTCTTTAGAGGAGAACTTCCGTGGAATCATATCTAATGCCAAGTTTCTGCGGCCAGGATAAACAGATAAACACACCAACAGCAAAACAAAAACAAAAATCAATATCGCACAATGAAAGATTGATGCCGCGAACGCACAAATTATTATTTTGCCATGCAAAAGCAACACTCGCATTGATTTTTTTGGGAGGCAGCTGTAGCGCCGACATCTAGGAGAACTTCGCTAGCCGCAGAAGTTTGATGGTCTCTTTGGGGAATTATGACGCTGGACCGTTCGGTCCTTCACATTCCACTGAAATAGTGCTGCAGCATAATTAACATGCCTCTGTAATAAATAACAGAAACATATGATAATGGAGGCATAATCACTGAGACAGCATAACCGCCCCGCCAACACTGGCCTTTTCTAGCTACAGTGCGGTGACTAATAGCTGAAGAATCTGGTATATTAGACTGCAGGAAAATAGATCTGCAATAACGGTTTCAAATGTACCAAAAATGTGCAAAGTAGATCATTTCAGATGGAATTATTTAGCAAATATCAAGTTGTGACTATAAAAACAAGGATTCGAAGGCACTGAAGGTGGGTATGAAACATAACTGACCGTACAAAACAAAACAAGAACAGTTTTATGGGGCTTTTTGGAGCCATGGTTACCATCCACTTTATTTGCATGGAGACCAAGACCAATCGGGGAAAATACATTTCAAATATACTATTAAAAATATTAAAAAATATTTTTTCTTTACATCTGGGTTTTTGTCCTTGAAATCATTTGCAGATATTTTATGAGTCACTTCCACATCCGTAGTTAGAAAAAAAAAGACAAACAGACTTTCTCTCTCTCTTCCTCTCTTAGGCCTGAAGCCTAGTGTGTGTGATAGGACTTAAAGAGAGAGAGAGAGAGAGAGAGACTGTGTGTTAGAACAGAGAGGTTCTTCCTGTGAGCCCAGCAGTGAAACTGAATGCTGAGCTCTTCATCAATGGCCGTGTGAGTCATCCGGTCCACAGCCTGCCTCCGTTCTCAAACAGAGCAGCTCTGGATGCCAAGAAGCCCATTCTGAAATCTGATCCCCCCAGAGCAGCCACCACATGACTGGATAAAACAGCACTGATTCCTCCTACAGTACAGTTGGCTTCTCTTTAGGCTTTGCTTTTAATTTACAGGATATTGTTGGTGAGAGAAAAATAAAGGGGGTGTATCGATGGATGTGGACCCCTGATGCTTTTATAGAATGAATGAACCAGTGATGCATTCTGCAACATGAATAAAATTACGACCTAGTCGAAACACATTCTGTAGTCACCCAGCAGTGTGTTATTTAATCCTTGTAATCCTATTGGTTATTGTGTAATCAATGACAAAACCTCGAATCAGAATGATGTCGCGCCGATAAACAATCACTCTAGAACTTGAAAATCGTTAAAAATCTTCGTTAAATTACACGTAACATTCTACAGGGGCATGTTTCACATTGTACAGTCATTATCAGACTTCAAATGGCATGTGTGATTGTGGTTTGAAAATAGCTCTCATCTGTACACAAGAGGCAGCCTGTGGTTAGTTCTGCTCTGGTTTTTACCTCCCACACCTGTTTGAAACGAACCTTCACTGTGACTAATACAGACACTGCGTTTTCAAGTGTAAACTGCGAACCAATTACAGCACGTCTGCAGCACAAGAGTGCAGAATTATTAAATAGACACGGCGGTGTAAACGATTACAGACGTAATTTTATCACCAACATGTGTGTGTATATTTCAATTGTTAAATAAACGCTGTTGAATGTTAATTACGTTCAGGCGTGCGATTGTGTATTCTATATATGCAATAAAAAACTCATTATGTAGATATTCCCGAGCAGTTTTCCCATGCTCTCTGTATTACTTGAAAACCGACTGTGGGTTTTCAAGATAAACAAGTTGTATGTTTCATACGCCATCTTGTGATCCCTGGCGCACTGATTTTATTTGCTGTATCCCTAGCAACAAAAGGAAGGAATAACAGAGCCCTCGATACCTAATCACCTTCACAGCCAAATAAAGTGGAGCTCTCTCCTCCAGCTATGCTTTGTTGCCGTTATCTGCGCATCTGACAGCGCAAGCAGTGCCGCAGTAAGCAGCTCGCCGCATGTATGGAGATGCTATCAGAGGAACAGCCGTATCAAAGAGTCTTTGACGTGAGGCCTAATGCAGCACGGCTTATCTCTCCCAGAACTCACCCGTATGCAATGTAGGGCAGGTCTTATCAGGGCACCTGCCATTATAACCATTGCAAAACAACACACGGGTCACTATGACCACTGGATGACTGCAGATTCAGCTGGTCAAAATGACCCGAGTGCCAAATCTTTTTAGCTCCAGCCCATGTTAAACACAACTGAACCTGCTAACCAAGGACTTACTTGGCACACTAGAAACCTCCAGGCAGGTGTGTTGAGGCTGGAAGTTAGAGTTACATTCTGCAGGACAGTGGCCCTTAAGGGCCGTGTTTGGGCATCACTTGGATACTAGTTTTCTCCAGGTACATTCACTTATTCACAATTTTAGGTTTTAAGAATGTTTCCTCACCATTTCTCGAAGTAATAAAAACATTTTTGAAAGTTATAGGAACATTCCAAATCTTCAGTTTTTTAGTTGAAGCATTAACTAACATTACTAAGTCTCTACTAACATTACTAACATTTGAGAGGACTAGCCAATGTTTTGTTGAATAGAATGTTCCTTGTTAGTTGGAACTGCTGTGACATGTTATTATTATTTAAAGTTGAATACATCCTGTGTTTTAGCTTATGCATGCACAATCGTGCAGTTTTTAGTAAAAAAAAAAATCCCCCCAGTGTTTATTTGTAGCGCTTGCGGCCCCAGCCCACAGATTCAGAGCTGGTGTGCCCACTCACCCAAAGCCTTCTCATTCTGAGAGAAAGTATTCATGACCCACCTACATATGATTCATGATCGGCCAGTCATAAGCCACTCTGACAGCAACCTAGTGGCCATAAACCATCTCTGATATAACGTTTCCAAGGTCAACTTAAGAAATCAGAAAAGGATCAGAGTCCCACACAAAATAAGCTCTGGCCACACAGAGAGGGACGATTCTGTTTCACACAGATAAAATGTGATATGCATTTAACATGCAAAATAAGGGAATGCAGTCCTTCATACTCGTCCTCATTACACAGTTTAGATGACTGTAACAGACTGGCTCCGTTCCAAACCCCTCAGCTGCCTTGCTGTCTACATAGGCTGACTGATTTAAAACGCCCTATACCCGATGGAGTTTGACATTAACATGTTGCTAAGCTTTTTGGAGGACTCCAAAAAAGCATTAAAAACATACAAAACACTAGATAAATAGTATAGTGAGATTAGATATTTTTGGTACTACAGGAATTTATTTTGATTTAATTTCTCGTTTGAATAGCGTTCTTATAACCAAGCAATAATGTTAATACAATGTCTAAAAAAATGTGTTTTGTTACTTAATGGTAATGTTACAGAAACATTCTTACAACCTAAAATTGTTAGCTGGGATTTGCCATCTAAATAAAGGTTTCTCATCAAGCTTGATGCAGTGCATTGTGGGATTGGCCAGACGTGAAGGAAACGCGTGGTGCCGCCTCAGAATTTGCTGTAGAATAAGTATTACATTGGCCACCTTTAGAGAAGCCTACACAGTATTATGATTTATGGCAGAACAAATGAATAAATAGATTTATGAGTGTGTGTGTGCGTGTTAAATTAAATGGCACTTACGTAATGTGAAAAACGTGAGACTTTTAGTGCAATAGAACACACACACACACACACAAACACACACGGTACAAACAAACACACCTTTAAATACAGATGCAAACAATGGAGAAAGAGAGACAGAGAGAGACAGAGAGAGAGAGAGAGAGAGAGAGAGAGAGGGATAGTCACAATGGAAACTGTGACTCATATGCTCCATGCTGCCACTCTGAGCTCAAATCAATTTACCATTGAGTCATCACGGGACTTCCTCTCTTACATTTTCTCTCTCTCTTTCTCTCTTTCTCTCTCTCTCTCTCTGTCTCTGTTGTCAGCTGAACATGCATTGAGGTTACAGCAATGTTTTCCTGCGTGCTCCAGGGCATATTTTTACGCAGTCCAAATGCATCATGGCTGGTTGAGTAATTATGGCAGCACCAGCAGGTTTTATAGCGTTGTACCGCACGAACACAGCTTCCTTCCACAAAGATGCATGACGGAAAGCTGTCTCTGGCTGTCTGAGCGCACAAAATCTTTCCCTGTAACTTGATTCTCATGCAGTGAGTGCAATAGATAAAATTGTTGGTTATTGATGAGGCTACACAGAAGAACTCCTTGATATACAGCATCGTTCACAAATATATACAAAGATATCGAAGACTACAAGCGCATTAAGCGTGCATGGCATGTCTGAGAGGAACAGATTACCCCAAAACTGACGTTTATTATTCATTCTTATTTACTCACGAATGTCGTTTCAAACCTGTTATTTCTTTCTGTGTAACACAAAAATATCAAACCGGTCACTTCTTTCTTTGGAACGCAAAAAATGTCATTGTATGGCATGAGCTGCACAACAATTCCTCAAAACTTTATTTTGTGTTCCACAGAAAGAAACCGTTTGGAACAACATGAGGGAAAAAGTCTTCTGGCAGAATTTGCCTTTAAATGCATGAAAAGCATTCAGCTGGTATGTCCTCCACAACCATCTCTCAAACACTCGTGAAGATTCTCCAAACCACAGGAGAATATGAAGAGGAGCACCTCAATGACCTCGTAATGCAATGCATCGCTCGGCAATGTGAAGCAGATGATGGCGTGGAGCCTCAGCCATTAAAGAAGACCACAGCGCCTGGGGCCAACACACAAGACCTCCAACCACTGACCAGTCCAGCAGATTAGCCTGTTACTCACACTGCCATAAATCACATGGGAGGACTCATACACCCTGGAGGAGATACAGGCGCGAGGATCGTTCTCAAGCTGTATGTAGTCTGAAATCGGCAGTTAAAATGCCAACTGGTAAAAAAAATACTCAAGACAGTTAATATTTTTGTGTTGGGTTAAAAAAAAACCCAATTATATAATATATATATATAGGATCATATTATATTTGGAAACATATTTAATTGCAGGATAAAGTGTCAGTCAAGATGCAGCGCGACTGATTTGACCAGATTAATTTTTAATAAAGCTGTTTAATATAAGTTGTTTTAAACTAAAGACAGGTTTCGGCTAACTAAGAGAAATAAATTGTTGAAAATGATCTTTGATTTTTGACGAACATCTATATGCAAAATGTTTAGTATGAAAGTGTGCTTGTTGGAGTAATTTATAAATGGCACTTGGCTTAATAGTTTGTTCAATATGCAATTCAATTCAATTTTTTATATTTGCATTGCTTCAAAGCTTTACATATAATGAAAGAAAAAGACAGAAAACAGGAAAATTCTGAAGCACGTATAACACAATGTATAATACATATTATTATTGTAGTATCATAGTATTATTGCGAATTGCAATAACATCTATACATATTAAAGCGCAACTAAAATGCTCAAATGTCCATGCGTTCACGCATTACAGCCTTAATCAAAACCCAGAGATCAGTTAAACCTTTCGTCCAGCTTACTGAAGCAAAAACGCCCGACTGACTTTAAACTCTAAATGTGCTTAACTTTTGATAATGCAATACCCATGCAATCGAGTCGCATATTTCTGAAGATGCGTATTTCTGAATCACTTTCTCAGCCTGCATCCAGAGTTTACTCCAGGCCCACACATCTCCAGCACAGAGGCAGAGGCAACTATACAGAGGAGAGACACAGCTCAGAGTTTTCCTCCAGTGCTGGAGTGGGTTGCCACGACCACCCTGATGCCTGCTGAATTTGTCTCGATTATCTAGACATGATGCAACACCGAGCTCAGAGTTAGAAACCCAGAGATTGGCCGCCACGTGAGAGCCTGAAGGGAAGGGGGGGAAAAAAGTGGCAATACATCACCTCAACTGGTGGCAATAAATCTGTAGTCTTTTCTTGGGTGAGCTCCAGTCATGTAAAAGCCGTTTAAATCACCATCTTTCCTGTCATATTACTCACCCCTGACTGTCGTACGCTAAATTACATTTGGGCTTGAATTCCAGCCCTCTCACTCCGGGCGCCTTAACGCGTCAATGGGAATTGATTCGCTTTTTGAAGGCGCGTCAGGTTGATTTCTCTGACTTACAGAAGAGGGGAAGTGACCTTCCTCAGCAGGTTTCAGAGAGATGAGTCAAATCGAATTCCTTTGGCTTAGTTCGGCCACAATGAAAGGATTTCAGCGTGCATGTGATGTGCACGTGTCTCGTGAAAAACCGTGTCACCTGCGACGGCTGATTAACCCCATCTCCGCGCCAGCTGTGATCTCATTGGTTCTCCCAGGAGGGGTCAGAGGTCACATTCCAAGCCTGACTTCCTCGACCCCACCCCCCTCCTCCCCATAGCTAATGTATGTGTCTTTCATTCAGTCAAGCATCACCACTAATATTGCTCATACCTCTAACTCAAAGTATTAAACTCTGGTTGGCTACAGACACAAATGTGCAATTTGTTAAAGAGGATGTGCTGTTACTTTTCTAACCAAATTTTCGCATGACAGGCGATCAATGGGGCAAATAAGAATCACCCAGAACACCCTAGCAATGCCATAGCAACCACACAGCAACATCTTAGCAACCCCCACAACACAGCAGCAAGTTCCGCACAGGCAGGCACCATTTCCAAAATTCAAGTCAAGTTTCAAGATGTGTACTTCCCTTTGTAGTCACCTACACAGAATGTTACAAATCAGGTACAGTAAAGGGTTGTTTTACCATGTTGATAGCATTGTATATGTAATATGTATATGTAATATGTATACGTCTGCTTTGCATATCTGAGAGCAAATAGAGTTTGGGGAGATAATGAGATTCTTCTTATACAAGACACAAACATTCCTCTCATTTAACATCCTCTAAAGCTTTCTGGGTCAACAGACATTGTTTACGCTCCTATTTTTTTTTCAAAGGAGACCTCATGAATTTAATTGGAATTTAATCGGAGATCACGCACATAATAAATATACAACTGCTCACATGGTTTAGATTTACTCACTGTTTTGACAAGACACTTCTACAATTTATTCTGAACACAACTTGCAGATCTCACTAGGACGCATGCCAGGCGGCGCAGGAACGAAATGCATTAGAGCAGTGCATGTAATGAAGATCTTGTTGTAGGACGGGTTTGATTTAGCACCCAAACTCAAGCAGTGACGGGGAAACTACTTTGAAAGTGCAGCTTTCCGAGCTATAAGCAACTCATAAATTAAAGTAGTTAAACAACAGTCAAGCGACTCATTTGAAAAATGAGTTAGACACGCTACAAGCAAAGAAAAACAACAAACTAACAAACTTAACAGAAGTTATTTAAAGGGGCAGTGTCATTTATAATTTATAACTTTGAAATACTACAGTGAATTTTTCCATTAAAGCTGTGTGTGTGTGTGTGTGTGTGTTTGTCTGTATATATATATATATATATATATATCTTACAATGACAATACTAAACAAGATACGAAGAAAACCAGAAGCACACTAATTATTATAATAATTTTGGTAAAAGCTCCATTGGTTATAGCCTCAGTATGAACCTTATATTTTCAACGGTTGAGCTCTTAACTCAAAATGTCACGGGGTTTAGATGGGATACAGTTGTTTATATGCCTACATATATAACAATTGCTAACCTAGCAATTGACGAGATAACTGGCAATTATACGTTAGCGAATAATCATCCAAACCAGCCAATGGAAAGTTCTGGAACTTTAGACAATTCTGTATGGATTTCTGGAAACTTCTATCCTACTTTAGTTTTTCATGCATGGGTCATTTAAGATGCTAGACTCGCTGGGCTTCTTGTGTAGCTGTGGCCTTGCAGGTGCCATATGCTAATATTTGAATATTATTAACATATATTTGTTTACATTGACTTTGAACACAACAAACTGTACCGTCCATGGTACTTTCACAAACTTGGTATACTTGCCTGTTTATAACCTCCAGAGTCATTACTGATATCAAACAATGGTAAATAAATCTTTACATTTCCAATCAAACTCACATAGGTAAGAAGTTTGTTTACATAGCACACTGTAAACACACAATGGTCATTAAGTGTTTTACTTATATGTACTAAAGAAAAATGAGAAATAATAAAGAAAAAGTTGTATTTAGAGCCACATTTTATTCACATATACACAAAAATATGTCAATAACTTTGGTATCAGCGTTGCAAAAACTCTGATACCAAGAAAAAATTACTTTTTTAAAAAGAATTTCAGACCTTATTTTGTACTCCGTGTTCATAAAAAGTGCCAAGAAAAGCCAAATAAATCAAAGTTTAATTTAAAAACAACCCAAACTCCATGCAATATGATTCACAACTTTCTGTTGTGAAAGCGCCGGGAACTTTCCATTGTCTGTTTCTCAGCTTTAAATGGAATTCGGTGTGTGCCTGTACGTGCCGCTGTCTCGCGGACCATTTTGTTGTCGTGTTCGTGGAACTGAAAGGAACAGAACAAGCAGCCTGTCATTTACTCATGACTCATCGAGGTTGATGCCTCCGCCGCACCGGCTCGGTGGATGCAAAGCGAGCAAACCAGGCAATCAATCATATTTTAATACAAAACAGCCCCGTTTTCAATGAGACACGTCGCTATCGGAGAGGACCTAATTAGATAGGTGCAGAAACAGCATAATCCTGCTAACCCAATGATGAATAGTGGCAGGTACGCGCGGAGCTTTCAGTCTGTTCGGAGAATAATTGCAGTAACGCGGGCGGAGCAGAGGCACGCCAAGCGTGCGGACGCTTAAAAAAAATCACTTTTTGGGGGAATTGTTGAATGCTGTCTGGGTAACGCTGCAATGTTTACTGACAAAAGCTGAGGAAACGGTGTTCAAACTGCAGCTTACAAGCCACTCATTATTTTAAATGGTTAACTACAGGCTATAAAAAAAACAAAGTAGTTAGCTATGCTGCAAGCTACAAATAAAAGCAGCTAATAAAAGAAAAGCGGTTTATATTCACCATCATATTCAAGTTCATTTATCACAAAAAAACATGACTAGAGAGCAACACTACAGATTTATTTACAATACCACAAAATAAAGAAAACAGCCAAACGTATGTAACAGATGAAAAGACCTATCCATCTGCATTTTATTATTTAGAAAAGATGTTAATAAATATTATATTTACTGCCTAGACGTAGACGGACACTAAAACAGCTACCGTATTAAAAAGCTACTGTCACACGACTGAGTTATATAGTTAAGCTAGTTCATTTGCTCGTACTTCAGCTCCCCAACACACATACTGACAGTATGCATGTATACTGTGCTCCCGGTCTTCAGTTGTAAATCTTGTTTAGAATACCCGTGGCAGCTCCTGCATAAGGGCCGTATTACTGTCACCTTACTGCATGGTATTATCGTGATAGACCGTAAGAGCGCGCCGCGGTGACCCGCGCATACAGCTTAAGTTTGCGGTTATCGTTTCTCTTTATCTGCGCGTACAGGCATCGATGTTTAGTATGACTAATGTCACCCGTGCCGGCCAGAAAACAGAAACAGCACTAGCACGGTCACTGCGCGGTCTCCAGGGAAACACGGCCCTGGTTTAGATGCGTGCGTGCGTGCGTGCGTGCATGCGTGCGCGCGCAGCAGTGACAGGGAATGGACATCTCAGCGGAAGGACACACACATATGCCGTGACAGATTGTTGCCATGGAAGCATCGCTGCCCCTTAGATCATGTTCAGCCTCTCACAACAGACACCGGAGAGGAAGAGAAATTACGGCAAACCAGGAAGAGCCCCAAAGCTGACGGCACCCAGCTGCGCCCATTATGTCACGAAAAAACACGTCCAGGTACCGTTTACCTCGCTTTCACATCACGGACGTGTGCGTGGGGAAGACAAATCACGAACGAAATCTCTTTAATACGCCTATCGTTCCTCCAAGACACCAGACATATTAACTGGAGATCAAATTGAAACTTCTGTTGAAGTCCTGCTGCTGCTCACATTTCCCTCAAGATTTCCTTTTGTTCGCTAAAGACTAAATGGAGATTTACCCATTTTATAAAGGAATCGCCCAAAAATGAACAGTGTCGTCATTTTATGACTCCGATCATGTTCGTAACCCGTATGACTTTATGTGGAACATAAAATCAGATATTTAGAAAACATTTCATAAGCTGTAAAGCGAGCATATTTAATGTTAAAAATGAACAAAACTCTATAAAAGTAATCCGTGTGACTCACGAACTATAATCTAGCTCCTTTGCAACCTTAGCTTTGTATAAAGACCAAAAACGGATATCGTTTAGGGTTTATGTACTGAAAATATTACCCTTGGTCACAGCGTTAACATTTTTCACACGCGCATAGTCAAACATACAACACACACAAGGACCAATGTCACGCGGTTTCACTGACATCAAAGATGGTGCACGCGTGGTACGGCAAGTGTGTAAAGATGTTTTGTGCATATTCGGATTAAATTTGAGAGGTATATAATTTGAGAGGGCAATATATTACTGAATATATAAAGTCATAGGTTTAAAAAAAAAGAGTAGGGGAGAAATAATGAGAATTTTCATTTTGGGACGAACAGTTCTTTTATGTGTGTCTCTCTCTCTCTCTCTCTCTCCCAACCTCCCTCCCCCTTCCCATCTATATATCCATCTATCTCTCCATCTATAAAATTACAGTAACCTTGTACCATGTCTGCAACTACATGTGAAAATGTCATTATTTAATGAAACATCACAGGAAAACTGCAAGTTTTATGAGCCGTGCAAATTCTGAGAAATAACAGATTTCCTCTTTGCTCCTGTGTGAAGAATCACACACGTTTACATGTAAATGCATACAAAGGTGAACAGCCCTGTGCATTATAACCCATCTGTAGCGATGTTAATGGTTGAATACACTTACTCAGAAATGTAAAGGAAATCGTGGAGCGGTGTAGCGCGCACACAGTTGTTGACACAACTACAGGTATGAGTCAGCCAGTATCTTGCAAATGCGGTTGAGAGCAGACTTCAAACGGACTATTAAATGCTCTCTCCAAAGCAGAACAGAAACGAGGTAAACAGTCTCAGCTGGGGTTACTGATGCTTAATTGACCTCGGTACATCTGCGATTTCATTGGTTGGTTAAGCATTCAACGGCAGTTTGGGGGCATTCGTGAGGTTAGTAAATATTCCACTGTTCTTTCAGCAATGACTGTATCTCTGCAAACACTCAACTATATTTATCAAATACAAAAATAAGAAATTTTATATATATATATATATATATGGCCCTTTACTGTACATATGCTAACATGTACCAACAAAGTCATATTTAGGCACTACATGCATAAAAACTGCTCTAACCACCTTAGAATTCTCGTAGCAACACCCTGGCAACCACACAGAGCACCCTATCATTACTGTGTATGGAAATGTCACATGGCCGAGCACCCATGCACACCATGTTTTCTTAAGAAAATGCACCTCTATTTCTCCCAGTTCCCCTTCATAAAAACACGAGAGGGTACAAATCCATCAAACATTCAACAAAAAGGTATCACAGCTACAAAACCACCATCAGTCTCTGTTTACAGTTCTGTTTAAAATACAAACGCAGAACTGAAACAAAGGAGCATCTAGCTTGTAAATGTCCAGCGTTTTGTGGTTATGTAAGACAAGCCCATTGCAATCGCCGCCCCCCGGGCCAGTGTTTGCATTTCCTGTAATCGGAGGATCCATTCACTCCAGCATGATGTAACTGGATGCCAGTTTTACAGCGCCAGTAGCCAATAAGCTCCTGCAGACTTCTCCTCCAGGTAAATATGTTTGCAGTTTTATTACATTCTTCTGTTGTTACGCACTCGGAGAACAACTGCACAACGATGGAACTCGCTTGTCTAGAAAGCTCTCAGAACAGGCAGGTATGGAGGTATCCTTCAAAACAAGGCCCGCTCACTGCTGTGTGGAAGATTGTCTTTCATTGCATCATGCTGTTTGGAGGACAAGAGCTACAATGTCATCAAGATATGGCCGGAAGCCAAGAAACAAAGCTCTCTTAAATATCTCGCTTGCCTGATATGCTTTCACCATATCTGTTTGTTAGAAGTATAACATGATTACATTTATTATTCAGTAATTAGGCTATGCATCAAACGTCTCTAAAAACATTATTAAAAAGAAGTTAATAAGAGGTACAAGCAAGGAACACGTCTGACGAACAGTAAGGTTATCATCTCCCTGTTAGTATTTTGCAGTATATGAAATAGAGTAATACAATTTGAGCTTAAAGGAGCGGCACACGATTTCTGAGACACCCTGTTGAAAGTCGAAATCAACACCCAAACAATTTTGTAAATATTTGCTAGATATCTGTGGTGTATGTGTTTGCTCATAGTCCTGGCTGTGTAAATATGAGAAAAGACAAATTGGATCGGACCACTCACCACAACACCATAACACTCTCGTGGCCAATCAGTGATAGGGGGCGTGTACACCAGCTGTTAGCCATTGCCTGTGTTGCAAAGCATATTAGTTATTTTGGGCGGAGCAATGAAGGGAGAGTTTGTTTAGCTGTTGAGCTTGTTTAAATATCAACAGCGTTTCACTATTAACTATATTCTAACTATTTGCAGGTTTACTTACCTGAGAAGTGTAATAACTGTGGAGTTAGCATCCTTACTAGCTTGACAACAGTGCAACAATGAAAGGCATTTCGAATTCCTGCTTAAAAACATCACCACAAACATGAACACTGTCAAAAGGTTCATGTTTGGTGACATTAGTGGGGCAGAAATAACACACTGTAATATTAACGGCTGTAATGTGATATTATTCAGACGAAACAGATTACTTGGTGAGGAATAATGTAGGGTACGACTTGATTGAGTGACACCTTAATATTTACCTGCCACTTTGATTTTGACTGGTTAGCTTTAGCAGTTAGCCCCTGCTGGTAGTTAATGTAGTTAATGTAATTAAACAACACTGAGAGCAAAAACCCTGTTTCTCCATTGACAGCCATTAATATATAGATAAATATTTCAACAGTTATTTCATAAGTGTCCAATTTCTGTTAGGAGGGCTTTAAAAAACATTATTTTCAAGCAACTACCAATGAGACCTACTTGCTTATGTCATTGTGAGAAGTAATTTCAAAGAGAGGAAAAGATATTGCCTGTTGATGAAATATTATGATCATCATCATAATAATAATAATAATCTGCACTGATGAATCGTGTACAGAACGACAGAAGACAGTTATACAGAAAGTGTCCGTTTTTATTTTGTGTTGTCTGCAAATTAAATCAGGACGGCCTATTTTAACACAAAGACATTAAAATGACTGTCGAGGATTTTTCGTTTTAATTTTCCACTATTTGCGCTCAGCCGCCCAAATGTAAGGCTTTAAATAAAACTCAAATTTTATGTCACTCTCTTCCAGTCTCATTAAAACACTGCTGTGGACGACAGACGTGTTTGTGCCAGGAACCAGCAGCGACACACTGCCGATGTGGTTTCTGTATGGCACTGGCCCTTGGACTGAGTTTCTCATTTAACCCTTGACTACAGATTACAGCGCAACAAATGCCAGACCGTCGCATGCGACGTCTCTGCCATGCAACAAAGTTATCTGGAGGAACCGTTTCGTGTGCGTGTGTTTGCGTCTGTAATTGCTCACTTAATACAAATGATAACATACATAAGGATTGGAAAAATAATCTGGAATATTCCTTTTGTGCTGGAGTCGGAAGATAACATCCAAACCTGATGTGATGGTTTGGTTTGCAAGCTTCTGACCACGCTCAGTTCGAATGAAATAGTAGCTTTCTGTGGGGAGTGTTTGCCTCATGTCAGTTTCATACAGTAATCTTCCATACAGTAACTTTATTTTTGTCATTTTAGTTGAAGAGTCACTGTCGGTGCGCTTATATTTTCACAATGACACTTACAGAAATACAAAAATGAAAACACTGCCATTATTTACTCACCCTCATCTTATCATTTTAAAAACACAGACATTTTGAAGAATCGTTATGCACTTTTGCCAACCAACAGCTGACAGTAACCAGGCTCCTAAAAAGACAAAAACAACACATTGAAATATCAAATGTAGTCCATAATACATCTACAATAACACAACTGCTTTCTGAATAAAGTTTTTATGGTGTTTTTTGCACTTTTAAAGCTTCATTGTTCTGGGTACAGTAAAATTCGGTTTATGAAAGAAGCTATATAGCGATTCTTTTGTGCTTCCCTGATCTGAGAAAATATACATGCTCGGAATTCAGTTCAATTCACATTTAGTTGTGAGGCACTTTTCACAAGACATATTTCAAAATGGCTGCTTTACAGGAGTAACAAGTAAATAACAACGTTGTAATTTCTGTGTGTTATTCTTTAAAATCACTAAACAACACACTATAGATGTCTAACTATTTAAGCTTGTGTATATTTAGCTTTTGAAATACTCCCAGCTGTACCCTAAAGGCAGTTTGAGGCTCTCTCTTAAATAATCTCCACACGTTCAAACTTCACTTGAATCTTTGCTATAAGATGGTTACTGAACAATGTTTGTTGTACTGCTGCAAAAAAAATCAGCATCCACTTTTTCTGCATACACAATCACATCACTTTGATGTCATGCACAGATCGACAGACTCTTCTTGGTTCCATAGATGGGCGTCGCTGCCACAGCCAATGGGGATTCCTGTTTGGACGTGTGATATAGGTCACTGACAATGTCGTGTGGAGCGCCAGCGCTCAATATGGTTCAGTACGTGTCGTTTTGCCCATGACCCACTTGCAGATCGAAGGAACACAGTGTTCCCCTATTGCTGCAGTTGCTATGGTAACACAGCCAGAGAGAGACGCAGGCAGTGGACATCGTTTGTGCTGCCAGGCGGGGACGTGACAGAGAGGAGTAACACTGAAACGAAGATAAACAGTACATGGCAATCAATACATCCTGAAATCCCATAGGGAGAATCCAGAAGTCTCATTCATAAAAAAAGAACTGGAGAGAAAACCAGAGTTACACAATTCAATCAGGGTTTCAACGCAAAACAAGGGAAAAGAGTGCAGAGAACTACCTCTGCAGTCTTACATATAAAAAGAGGCTTTTCCGCTCGTCTGAATGAGTATCCAGGATTGACACCTCCAGGATCTCATCCACGAGCTGTACGAGCAGCTTTAGCGGTCAAGGTGTTGGACTTCAGTTCCAATGAACAAATAATTCAAACCACACAGGTGAGGGTAAATCTTTAAATAATCAAAGGTACATTTCCAACAGCTTCATACAATCATGTATATGCCATATATGGTCATAAGAATGGATAGCGTTCTAATACACCTGGAGAATGTGTCTATTAGCATTCCCTTCATCATAACGGTAGGTGCATTACAAAGCAGACAAACACAAGACATCTATTCTGGCTAATCTTCTATAAGCCTGTAAATTCCAAAGTTCCTTGCGGACTTCAAGGTATATTGACATTAAATCACTGTACATCCCTCTCACACGGATTTTCTGAATACATTTGAATGTAATCACTCCAGGTCTCAGATCAGATGCGAGTGTGAACTGCTTACCACGCATTCTCTCTGGATAGGAACTCCTGTCCCGCAGGAATATAGATCAGCTACACTGCACCTGTTGTCTGTGCTGAGGCATCATCTTTACGGCTGATTAGAGTTGTGATTACTTTCGGATAGGGCGGACCGGTGGGTTTGCTGGGACGGGTTCCACCTCAGCTCATTACAAGAAGGCGGGAAGAGGTCTTACTAAGCAGAACTTGCAGGGCTACAAAATGCAACTAACAGCAAAGAACAACAAAACAAGAAGAATGTGATATTTTTAGTCTTATCGTCATTATATAATATGCTGGCCTCACATACCGGCGTTGTTTACATTGGTTATCCGGGTGGGTCCGATTTTTGAATAGCCATAGGTGGCTCATATGTTAATAAGCTTACGATGACCATAGATATATATACACATAGATGCCTCATTCAACAGCTCCGAGACATCAACCGCCATTTTGGAACCGCAGCTGTCTTCACTCACAGTAAAAATCAATGAGTTTTCCATGATGAAACAACATAGTCTCTGGTTGCGCACACACAGACAGACAGACAAAAAACACCTTAAATTCCCAAAGAAATCGGACACGCTTTCATTGGTGAGAATGTGTTGTTTTGTGTTCCTATAAAACTAATATTACTTAGTATTAGTTTTTAAACTATGGTAACTTTTTAATGTTTCTTGTTATCTAACACCAATCGTCTTGTTATAGTATGTTAGTTATAATGTTTGGGTCACACAACAGCGTGTAACACTGTTAGTTAACCCTAGCTGACTAAACACTTAGCTGTGTTTATAAACCATCTTTGACCGTTGCATTATGGCAACTGACTTAATGGCATATAGATGTGCATAAAAACATCCACTAATGAGGCATCTATCTATATGTGTATCTATGGTTGTGACCTCATAATTATGGCGATTACTGAATGATCTATTTTTACAGCTTAGTTTCAATAACTGCTCTTTGCATTGTAAACTTTGAGTGTATCTACCAAGTACAACATATATTTAAATGAATGCATTTGGCAGAGAGTTAAAACATGTCACTTATAGCACATTCAAGCAATTAATAAAATGTGTTCTCAGGGAATTTCAGCCATCACTGCAGATTCTACTAGTAAAAGTACAAGGTTCGACTAGTAAAAGAGAGTGGATGAGAAAGGCATAAAATAATCTGTGTGGTATGACATGGCTTTGCAACTATAAATAAATGATTCTTGAGCACAAGCAGGAGCTCGCTGCAGATTATATACAGTCAGAGGGCGTGTGGTGGGCACTGAAAAAAATCCTTAAAATAGCCGTGAATAAAAGAACGAAGCTGCAATCTGAGATTCTTGCAAATTAATGAAACATGAGGACAAAAGACCGCAAGCAGATTGTGACCTCAAATCTCCTCTGCCTTTATAAACTCAACAAGAACACCATGCTAGCGTGAATCTCTTCTTGGGTTTGGACTCGAGGGCATCCACGGCTAGCACACACACACACACATATCGCAGGGTGAATCACCTCTGCACCCATCCAGTGGGGCTTCTGGGGATGAGTCATCCTCCATAACGCTTGGCTATCCGGGAACATCCGCGCAGCCGCGGAAACACACACATGCGTGCTTCATCTCGGGCGGGATTCCCCTCTCTGCGCGTCTGACAGCCCTGCGACGGATGGAGTCCGGCTACGTTGATGTTTCAAGCAGTTTATCTGCATGATGAGTCATGCATCATAGAGTCCAGTCTACGTGCACACATGGAAAACATACTGAACCTACGCGTGCCCGTGCATGTGTACATTCAATGGAAGGGTAAAGCAGTTCTGCACCTTTTTATTCATCGAGATGTGTCCTTGCCCAAAGGTCCCTCATTTGCAATAAGAGGCGTCATCCTTCACGCATTACCATCTCGTCTATCATCAGAGAAGTCGTTAAGAGCCTTGGAGGCTGTTAGATAACGAGAAACAGCCAAATGACTCTCTGGATGGTTTCAGGAGACTGTTATGGTTCTGTGACATCATTGACACTGTGTCCGTGCGGGCTAATGCTCTCCCAGCCTGTTTCCAGTGAGGTGCATTAGTCTTTTGAATCGACACCTGCAGTTATCCATCAGAATCAACTGATGCGGCACCCATCGCTGGCAAGTTCCTGGCAAAGCTTTGAAGAGGACATTGCGTCAGATTAATAGATCTCCTATTCTCAAAAGCACTCCAGGTTTATGACTCATTTTCAAATCTGATAATGCACAGAGAGAGATGCTTGCACCGAACAAAAAGACAGACTAGCTGTCCTTCTTTCTCCACATGTGCTGACCTGACTGTGTCCAGATGTTTCTAAATACATTCTCAGAACCAGCTATGCTTGTCCTCCGCTGTACTTTTTACCCAGTTAGCTCTTTATAGATAGACCGAGCTGGTTACACACCCTAAGGCCTTGTCACATGCTAAAAATACAGTTAACGCCAACACGCAGAGCTAGCGAGCTACCAGAATTCAGATGAAGTACATTTAGGTGCACATTCTTTGCAAAACTACTTGTTTTGTCAAAGAAAGTGAATTTACATAGTGGAGACCAGCCAACAGCCCCTATGAGAACAAATGACATGTTGAATATGCAAATAATTCTGTCATTACAATATAAAAATGCATGTTTATGAGGGTTTATTGGGTCCTAATTAATTGTAATGCAATCATTTTTCCATTTCCCATTCTGTCAATCGTATGGTTTTTAAATATCAATCAGAAAATAACATTAGCTGAGTATAAAAACAACAGAAATTGATAGACACCCAAACAATAAAAACAAACGATTATGTCTAACCTCAACAGCAACAACAGAGAACATGTGACGGTAATATTTTTACATTCTACGGAATATTTCAAGTAATCCAAATAAACAGCATGACCAAAGATTTTCCACACACTTCAAATTCTCTTTGCCTTTTTTTTTTAAACATTTCTTGCACTGATTCCCTGTAACAAAACGACCTGTGCTCTCACATCTCATATCGGGTATATAGACTTCAACATTAAAAAAAACAACCATGACAACGTACTCATCACCACGGCAACCTCACTGGTTGAGCTGCAGAGAGCATGCTCGCCTAATGAGGGATACACAGTGTTCCCTCCGCTTGTGGCAGCAGCACACGGTTCCACTCAGCATAGCACCTGTTGATTAATACTGTCAGACAGAAACAACAGTGTCACTTCTCGCTTCGGAACACACTAGACTGATTGCTTTCTCCCTGTGCTTTTGTTGGACAGAATAGCTTGTTATATTTGATCTAGAAAATGATTTGAGAAATGTTTGACTTTTGATTGCACCCTTTTGGTATCTGTAAATGTGAGCCCAGTTTTGATACACTGTTAAACTCTAGAGGAATTTCTGAGAAGCAAAAGACAGAAGTCTCAATCTGTTCTCCACTTACTCTCATTACCTTCTTGGAGAAAGGATCTCTGCACGCCGTAATTTCTCAGGGCTGTAGCAGACGGTAAATTATTTATATAATATTATAATTTTAAATTAGTTGTTTTCACAATCTGATACAAGATGTTCCATATACTCAAGCCTGAGTATTAGCGAAACATCTTTGTCTGCTGTTTTAGAGATCAAAAACAGCCTTTTCCTAAGACAAGCATCATAAAGAGTCGTGTGGGACTGATTTACTGTACATCTCTCCCCTGGAATAAATCAGATAAGCATTGCTAATAATTTACAACCATAAACAATTCAGAACATAATAGTGCGACAATGCAACAATGGCATAAATGACTCTTATTTTTTGTCTCCCTGTCTTTATTTATCAGCGGATGGCTGTGAAGTGTATTCGTGCCTCCCTCCCCCGCATACATGGATGATGTCATCTTTGGCCAAAGGAGGGGCCTGTGATTATTTTGTTGATCACAGTAATAGGAAATATTATTCATATACTAATGTATTCCTCTGCGGTAACTGTAACTGTGTTTGTCGCCGTGGCCTTTTGAAATCGTGATTAATGGAACGTTTGAATGGAACGTTTGAACGGTACGAATTTCTCGACTTTGCCAGACGAATACAATGTCAAAGTTAATGGAATGTCAAGAAAATCCTTCAAAATCTGGATAATCTGTGATATCTAAATCTTTCCACTAAAACCACCCCGGGCGGTTATGACTTGGCAGTCAAAAGAGGAAGGGATAACAAGCAGAAAACATGTTTGGCTTCCACAGGAGAGAGAGAGAGAGAGAGAGAGAGAGAGAGAAAGCATCTCTGAGCAAATGTTGCTGGATTTTACCTGCGAGACAAATGCTGCTACAACATAAATGCGCGGATGACACGCAAGCATGAAAATTTGGAGACAAATAAG